>APFE031291976.1:100418-184591 GCA_000404065.3 Pinus taeda
TCCCAAAACAAACTTTGAATCTATAACTAGCCTAAAACCTTCTAAGAACAAAGATAAATCATAAAGAGAGAGCCCTCTCTAGATGCAGATTGGCTAGATTCTGCATCTAAAAGGTTGGTTTGTGGTTACCTCGGGTATACTTTCCTCTTACACAACTTCTAGGAAAACTTGAGTGATAACACATCTTTAAAGTCTATATCTTGAGCATATTGTTCAATGTAGCTCTCATGTAACATACAATTATGCTTAAGTATAGTAGATGCATTTATAATGGGTCTAGATAATATATCTGCAACTTTATTGTGTATGCCCTTTTAATATCTGGTGACTAAATGAAACTATTGTAGAAAACCCATCCATCTATAGTGTCTTGATTGTTGCAACTTAGTTTGGGAGTGTAGATATTGAAGCGGTTGATGATCAATATGTATTACTGTCTCTTTGCCCATTAAGTAATGTTTCTAGTTATTCACACTCTGTACTAATGCATACAATTCTTTATCATATGTAGGATAGTTAACAACTGCAGAATTAAATGTCTCAGAATGATAACATATGGGTTTACCGTGTTGTTTCAACACTGCTCCCATGGCATAGTCATTGGCATCCGTTTGGATCTCAAATGGTCTTTGGAGATCAGGCAGTGCTAGTATAGGTGTTGTACTAATCTTTTCTTTCAAGGTGTTGAAGGCTTTATCCTGTTTGCCTCCCCACTGAAACACCTTATTCAATCCTGTTAAAGCATGTAAGGGAGCTGCAATTAAGGAAAAGTTAGAGATGAACTTCCTCCAATATTGTGCTTCTCCTAAGAAGCTTCTAATCTCTGTAGAAGATTTGGGTTTAGCCTAGTTTACAATGATTGCCACCTTAGATGGATCTATCTTCAATTCACCACCCCCTACAATATCACCCAAATAGTTCAGAGATGTTTTGCAAAATTCGCATTTTGAGAGTTTAACATGAAGTTTTTCTCTTTTCAAAACATCTAGTGTTTGCTTAACATGCTTTAAGTGTTCTTCCCACGTTTTGCTAAATATCAGAATGTCGTCTAGATACATAATAACAAAATCATCAAGAAAAGGTCTGAGTACATCATTCATTAATCTCATGAAAGTAGTAGGAGCATTAGTTAAGCCAAAAGGCATAACCAGCCACTCATACAATCCCTGCTTTTTTTTTAAAGCAGTCTTCCATGCATCTTGTTCTGTAACTTTGACCTGATGGTATCCACTATGCAAGTCTAGCTTCAAGAAATAAACAACCTCTTTCAATTGATCTAAAATATCATCTATGCGAGGAAGGGGATAATTATTTTTTATTGTTATCTTATTCAGTGCTCAGTAATCAATGCACATTCTCCATGAGCCATCTTTCTTTCTCACCAAAATGATTGGTGACCCACATGGTGTTGCTAGGTCTGATGAACCCCTTCTTGAGGACTCTTGCCACCTTTCTTCTTGATTTCAGCATTCTCTAAAGTAGACAACCTCTTATACTTGTGGCTACATATTGTTTCATCTCCTGAGTCTACCCCCAAATCTTTCTGAATAGTTGCACATCTTCTTCTTCTGCCCTCGAGCTTCTTAGGTCTCAGCTCTGGATGTAGATCCAACAATGCTCATCATCATGCCATCCTTTACAGTGATGCATGAGGCTTGCTTTTCTGGCAGTGTTAGCCTCCTTTGCTTTCCATCTGCTCTTTTCTCCTTACTCTTGCTTGCAGTGGGTTGGGATGATCCCCAACTTCTAGACTTTCCTTTCTTTCCTCTGCTTTCTAGATGAGTAGCTTGTACAAATACCTCATCTATACTAGTGGGATTAAACATGAGGATAGTGTGCCTCATGTAGCTATGTAGACCACCAATGTACTTCAACAGAGTCTCAAGTGAGTCTAATGAGATTCCTAGAATCAATGCTCTCTTTCTAAATTCTTGTGTGTACCCTTGCAAACTTTTCCCTTTCAACTGTCGAAGAGTTTGCCAACTCATCATGGCTTGTTGCATGTATGCCAATGGATAGAACTACTTTTTGATTGCAGAAAAAAATTCACTCTAGACAAAGATAGTCTTACCATGTATTTTCATGTCAGCTTGGGTCTTGCCTTCCCACCAAACCAAGGCAGTGCCTCCAAGGCATAGGCTTGCCAGCTGAATCTTGTCCTTATCTGAATCGATATTTTGTACTCCGCAAAAAACATCAATTTGTCTAATCCAAAATTCCAGCTTTACTGCATTCAACTCTCCATCATGTATAAGTAAATCAAATTTAACATCTAGTTTGATCAAAGATGCTTTCTTTTTAGGGCTATTAGGAGGTGTGAGAAATATTTCTTCTTTCCCTTTGCCTTTTGAGTGGTCATGGAAGTGAGACTCATCTTCTCCTTTCTCTCGTTTAGAGCCTGGTGAATCTTCATCCTTATGTTTACTAAAGTCCCTATACATTTCTTCTACCATGGACTTTATGGCTAGGAAACTATATATGAATTGAGGGTCTGGCTCGATAGAACCTTCCTCTAACATTGTCTTCCAAGGATAGACTCTCCCAATTTCAAGATTAGTTTCGACCAAATCTCCTCCTAATTTGAGCTTTGATCTAGGTAACATTCAACAGCTAAACCAACACAAGCTTGCCTAACCTTAACAGCCTAAAGCTCTGATACCACTTGATCTAAAAATCACTCATGAGTGATCTCAGTTAAATAATTAATGAATGAAGGTATTATAGACTCACATGCTGGTGTGTGTCTATGTTATTTTAGGCAATGGATCGATTAGATTGCAAAATACACAGACACTGGAAAATGGAAAACAGTAAGGGAAACACAGTAACCAAATACAAGAACAAAACAAATTAATAAGGAGTTCACCCTATTATCCAAGGCTACATCTCTAGTCCATCTTTCAATGGTGGTCTTCTTTAATCATGTCTTTAAACTAGAGATTTACAATGAGGATCTCACTTGAGTCTCCTGAAATAGAGGATGCTTAGTAGGGTGGTTCTTGGATTCCCCAAACCACTAGAGTGCACAGACACTTTCCTTACCAAGTCTCAACCTCTCTGGTCTTTAATGGGATGAGTCCAATGGTGCTTAATTCCTAATATATATCCTCATAGGGATGGCTTGAACCTCTCAAGCATGGTTCTGTTTGCTCGATGATGCCTTAGGTCAGCTCATCTCTCTGTTTTTTGCTTCTTGCTTCACTATCGCTTTCACCTTTTCTATCACTGTTTTTCTTCTCTGTTTCTTTCTTCCCTTCTTTGTATTGTTCTTTGTTTGTTCATGGCTTAAATCCAATTTATCATTTACTGTTCGCTTCCTCTTCTACCCCTTCGGATCGCCCGTTGTTGTTTGCTTGGAGTTCCCTGCCTTTGCGTGATCGCCAACCTCTCACAAGGAGGTGGCCACTTGTCCTCTCACGAACTACGCCATCTCTTCCCCAACGGTTTGATATTTCAATTACATTGTGGAATGACTCATCTACCAACTCAGTGGTCAAATCAGACTTCAAACTTTGATATGCCACAGCTTAATTCCCCCGTCAGATCCAGTTTTCCCATTGGGTGTAATCTCTGCCGTCAGATCTAGTTTTCCCATCGGGCCTAATCTCCGCCATCAGATCTGGTTTTCCCATTGGGTGCAATCTCCACTGCCAGATCTGGAGTCACTAGATCCTACGGTGTTCACTCATTTAGCACAGTTGACTTGCTTGACCATTAGCCCACGATGAGAAGCGGTTTTCTCTCTCATCCGCCGGACATGCATCATGAGATGAATGGAATTGCTTGTTTTCTGCCAAATCCACTTACCACCCCAATATGCCTCTGATAT
The DNA here is from genome assembly GCA_000404065.3 of Pinus taeda. NCBI lineage: Eukaryota > Viridiplantae > Streptophyta > Pinopsida > Pinales > Pinaceae > Pinus > Pinus taeda. Next base: position 104,248 of record APFE031291976.1, read on the forward strand.
ACCACCAATTTTGGAGTACAGGACCTGCCTTTTACCTTAGCACTTTTTGTATAGTTTCTCGGCTTCCCATGCGACCGAGCGCTCAGGGCTTTTCCTTCTCGAGGAGTTTTGACCAGCGATGCGCGATTAGTGCTAAGTGTTAATACCACATCAGAAATGGCCTCCGTTTCCCGAACCAGGATTCCTAACTGCCAGTTTGCCTCCTTCGCAGTCTCCATGGGCCTCGGTCAGTGCAATTTGACCGAGGTCCTTGTCGTTCCTTGTTGACTGCAAACTACCATTGTCCAGAGGTCTTCCTGATAGCTCTTTGTTAATAAATTCGAAGTCTGTCCTAATTTGATACAGTCACGACATTTTGATAATTTTCATGGATCCAATTCGGATCATATCAACTCCATAAAATCATGAACTAATTCTTAATTTAATATTTACAATTTATTTTCAAATCTAACAATCCCTATGAGTTCTCAACTATCCTAATTCTCTCATGTTCCCCAACATTCAAGAACATTTACAATATGCCTCACGATACTTAATTAATTAAAACTCTCACATCCTATTAATTTAATAGGTAGGAAACCAACTTCCTTAAAAACACAAGACCCCTAATTCAACTAAAATACAATGAAATTTCTGAGATAGATGCTCCTACATCAGACTCCCAAGATTGAAAACATTCATGATCTCTAGATCACGTGTCTTCAATCCTTATGTAATTCCTCCTAGATCCCAGATTTTGTTTTGTAATTTATCTTTGCCTATTTCTTTTCCTTTCAGCTATTCTGTTGTTGTTGTTGTCTATTGCTATTCTCCAGGTCTCCATACCTTATTCTGCAATTTCTCACTTGCTATGCTCTCATATTCTTTTGTTGTCTTCCTCTTGTTGTTGCTTCTTTGCTTTCCTACTGTTTTGTTCCTCTGAGACACTTTCATCATCATCCTTCTTATCAGTTCAATATCTTTGTCTAGTATATCTTCTGACTGCTGATTTCCTTCACCTCTTGATTGCTTAACTCTTATTCTTACTACCGCCCTTTCATCCTTACCCTCTTGTTCACTGTTGTCTTGCACCTTTTCAATTGTTGTCACATTGTCTTCCAAGACAATCTTATGCTTCTGTTCATTGAAACTGATAACTTCTTCCTAATTGTCATTCATGACAATTTCTTTGTCTTCCTTCTTTAGCAATTCATCTTGAGTATATATCCTCTTCTTTTCCAACTTTCTTCTTTGAAGGTCTAAATTTCTATATAACTCAATGATTTCAATTGGAGTAGAATTTGGAAATTTTACACAACTTTCCATATCTTCACTTGTTGTTGACCAATCAGCAGATGGCCCTTCTCCCTCTTCTAAATCTACACATGTCTAAATCATCATGCTTAAAAGTTCAAAACTCATTAGGCACAGTAAATACCTTTTCTTCATCGGGCTTTTTAATTGCATCTTCAATGTAGACTTCTTCTTTCCTTTAAACAATCTTAGTAATTGTTCCTTTTCCATTGTAATGTCAATAGATTCCTATGGGTAACTTTCTCATTTATTACCTTTATGAAACACTGTTGTTCTATCTCTTTTTGCTTCAAAAATTCCACTTTGTTATTCTTTTATGTTTTCACAAAACATATTTTTTTTTTGCTTAGATAGTATTCAAAAACTGTTTTTCCCTTTTTCTTGAGTAACTTGTAAACATAAAAAACTCATTAGTATTAAAACCGTGAAGCTTTTTAACCTCAGTTGATATTCCAGTCATACACTCTTCATCAGAATTATCATCATAGTTCACAGATTCTCTGTTATATTTTCCTTCAATTTCTTCATCACTTTCTCCAGCAACTTTCTTTTTCTGTATCTTAACTCCTTCAAGCTTCCTTAACTCCTGTATTAAATGCATATTCATATGTTGTTCTCTCTTCTCTTGTAGCATATTCCACTCCAATTTATTTCTCATTCTGTAACCAAATCCCAGGTCTTCTTTACTCTTCTCAAACATCTCCATCAACAAATTAAATTTCATTAATATCTCAGCCTTTTCTCTGTCATATTCCTTGTCACTCATATTCCATATGTTAACTACTTTGACATCTTTCTTCACTTTTCTTCTATTTTGGTCTCTCTCAAAACCTTTGCTATGCCTACCAGTAGTCATTTTCTCCTCCACCTCTATGAGCTCCTTACTCACTATGAGTTGTACTTAAGCCTTTGCAATAGCAAGTCCTCCCTACAACATTTACCTTACCAAGATTTCCTTTGTTCTTGGCCACTAGTCCCCTTTCTGGAACTTTCTTTGAGCATTCTTCTGCTCCTTCTAGGCTTCAACTCATCTGCACTTTTGAGAATACAACTATCCTCTTGTATTTCAATCACAAATGGAATACTAGGTTCTGGCCACCTCTTCTTTCACTCAGAAATCCTTACCATCTTACTTCATTACTGCGTCTTAAGGCTTGATATTCTTTTGCTGAGATACTTCATTAGCTGCAACTATCAATCTTCAATCTATTTTTTAATCCAGCAAAACTCAAATCAGAGTTAAATAAAACAATACCTGCATGATTTCACAAGTAGTCTCCATCCACTCTTCACATTCGAGTGAATTTCCATTCTCCACAAACATCGTTGTGGGTTCTTTATGATTCTGCAATCTCTTGTTCATTCTTACTCACCTTCCTCTAACAACTTAACTATTTTTCTTCAATTTCAATTTCAAACTATTCACAATTCCAATTATACGGATTCATTTGCCATAAATCACTTGCTGCCACCTTTCTCAAAATCTGAAAATTCTATCAAAATGCAGAAATTACAAGATTAGTATTCCTTTTACCAATCTCCTAGCTTTACCTTGGTCGAAGTCACAAACTATCAGCAATACTCTATTGCACATTTTCACAAGTCATTTTCTTGACCTATCATTCACTGTTCAGAATTTTCAAATTCTGTTTTACTCCTTCACTGAGTTTTCTTTTACCGCTTCATCCCACTCTGATACTAAATGATGACGAAGCTAAGCCTAGTCCTTCAAAACTAATTCTTTCAATGGTTCCCTTCGTCAAAAACCTGTGGGTTATGGGTCCATGTCTTGATCAAATTCATTTATTATACAACAATAAAGCTTCTCTAATGCCTCCAAGGCACTCAAGTTTAAATAAAAAAATTCATTTTTGTCAAAACTGGAATAGGAAATTAATTTCTTGTTTCATTCACACTGAAACAAATTGTGATTTCACAATTCAACACGTTCTATGCTCTGTCTTTTGCATTAAGATCCCATGCCTATCTACTCTTGACACAATGACATTGACAACATTCTTCTCCAAGAACATTTCCCATGACACCGAATTCAACATTCGATTTCCTTCCACAAGGCTTTAATCCTCTTCTTACATGACTCATAAACATTTACTCCAACCGATGCAATCAACTTCAAACATGATTTAAATCACACTTGAACTCGCAATTACAACCTACTGTAGTAATTCAACTTTATTTTCACTCAAATATTAACTCTATCCAATGCTAGGATAATCTATGAAATTGATAGCATAAACAAAATGTTTAATATAATTGTACCTCTAATACTGCTCTGATCGAAGCTATGAAACTAAGGATACCAACACGTAATTCTCGATACCTTCCAACATTGTTCCATATTCCTTCAATGTATAGCTCCAATCCTCCATTACACAATTCCCTTTGGCTCCAATTCCTTAAGCACTAGAATTCTATAATACATCTTCATGCCGATTTATAACATACCAATTCTTCACACGCAGATCTAACACGCGTATTTAATTATTGTATGTAGGTCTCCACTTAGAACAACCTCCACAACTTTTCTAGTAAACTTGCCATCGCGAATTTCTTTTGAATTAGACAGAGGTAGAACATAATTAGTAAAGATCTCCAAGAGATCTTTTGACTTTCTTTTGCATGGAGCTTAGCATTCTTTAGGTGCCTTTTGGCATCCTCCTCCATCATACTAGCACTCCATTCAACAAATTAAGCTAAACCATTTTCTACAAGTTCTAATGTGAGGTCCTTTGCAACATCACCATTAGGGTAATCTACTAAACTGATTAAATTACTAAATTTATCAACACCTTCTAACACAATCCGAACATCTCTATTTAAAACTCTAATTTCGGTGAAATGTTTTTCCTCTTCCACAAATGGATCTGACAGAACTTTAGTTGCTACAGCTATAGATGTAGCAAGTCTCTATGTTGTCGCTAAAGATGAAGAAGATTCAACTTCCCCATTTGTTTCAACAGTTAAAAACATAGAGACTTACCTTCCCATCTATTTTTCAAACAAATTATAACACGATTTTGCACAACAAACCTCCAACAGTGATTTCCTTAGTATTGCTCAACGCAGAGAAATTCCCTCCTAACTAATTCACAATTTGATGTATTCCTATTCTCTACCTCCTCTACATTATCCCCAGTATATATTGATTTCTTTTTTAACCCTTTATAATAATTTCATAATTATATACATTTACAAAATAAAATTCCACACAGAAAATGCCAGAGTAGATGAACGAACTTTGCATACCACTATAAGAGGAAGACTCGAGTCTCAATGCACCTCTGGTAGCATCGTATGAAAGATTTATTTCCAGAATCAATTTGGATCATTGCCATACAAAGGAAATAAACAAAATAATGAATTCCATTAATCAATAATCTTCTACATATATCCTTAATTGAAATCTTGTCCTTATCCTTTGGCTTGATCTTATTTCAGTTCAATTGGCCTTTCTCATCTCCCTGTCGTAGGCTACAAATGAACCCTATCTATTCTCTATTCTAAATTCTGAATGTCATATAACTTGAAGCTTACAATTTTTATATAAAAGGTTTTGTTTGACCAATTCTGGTTTAGATCCTTAATCTTTCCAACTAAACCCTAAAAATCCTCTCAAGTCCATAAAATCACGAACTAATTCTTGATTTAAGATTTACAATTAATTTTCAAATCTAACAATCCCTATGAGTTCTCAACTATCCTAATTCTCTCATGTTCTCCAACATTTGAGAACATTTACAATATGCCTCACAATACTCAGTTAATTAAAACTCTCACATTCTATTAATTTAATAGGTAGGAAACCAACTTCCTTAAAAACACAAGACCCCTAAGTCAACTAAAATACAATGAAATTTCTGAGGGGATGCTCCTACATCAAGTACTACACTTCTCCTAGAAAAATCCTTACCTTTGTGACTGAGTTGGGTATTGGCCAATTCACAATGACTGAAAATTTAGAGGGCTCAATCTTCAGCTCACCTCCTCCAACTATGTGGCCCAAATACACTAAAGAAGTTTTCCCGAATTCACATTTAGACATCTTCATAAATAAATTTTATTTTCTCATGATATTCAAAACATTCCTCACATGCTTGACATGCTCTTCTCGTTATTTGCTAAATATCAAAATATCATCTAAATGGACAATTGCAAACTCATCAAGAAATGATCTTAAAACATCATTCATAACTCTAATGAATGTAGCTAGAGCATTGCAATGACCGAAACGCATAACCAGCCACTGAAACAAATCTTGGTTGGTTTTAAAAGAAGTCTTCCAAATATCCTCCTCAGCTATTCTTACTTGATGATATCCACTTCTCAAGTCTAATTTAGTGAAATATTTTGCATTTTTCAACTGATCTAGCAAATCATCTATTCTGGGTAGTGGGTACCAATACTTTATTGTAATCTTATTCAAAGCTTGATAATCTACACACATGCACCAAGTTCCATCTTTCTTGGGTACCAATACAATTGGTGAACCACATGGTGAAATCAAGGGATGAATTACACCTTTATCCAACAATTCATGGACATGTTTCTTAATTTCTAAACATTCCAGAATTGACATTTGATACATACCGACGTTTGGGAGTGGAAAATCCTACTGTAGCTGAATTTTGTCCTGAATTCCTCTTTTTGGTGGAAATCCTTTTTGTTCTTGAAACATGTGTCCATATTGATTGACCACATCAACCAATTTATCTTTCCGCTTCATATCAATATATGCAAAGGATTCCTACTCCATGTCATTCTTCTACTTGATCATAAGGAGCATGAGACTATTGTTGGAATTGACCAGTTGCTTCATTTCCCCAATGCTTGCTAAATACATACTAAGCTTTCTGTGAAGGGCTCTCACAATATACTCCACTCCATCTTTGAACAAGAGATATTTTTTCTCAAATCGGCGGAAAATGACTTTCTTGTCATACAGATATGGGCTTCCCAACACAATCCCAGAAATATCCAATGGCACAACGTCTAATTCGACTTCATCAATGAAATTGACAGTGATTGCAAACTTGAAAACGCATTTCCGTGTGACTTGCAAATTTTCATCCTTGGTTATCCAACCCAATGGATATGGTATATGATGTGGCACCATTTCCAGATTCAATTTCTGGACCAAATTCGCAAAAATTAAATATTTTCGAGATCCACTGTCAAACATCGTATCAATTTTAGTGTGTTTGAAAATAACTTTGATATGGAACAAATCAATTCTGTTTTCCACATTTGAAGTGTTATTGGAGTTATTTGTTGTGCTGATGCTTGCCACAGCTTCCTCTTTGCTTTCTTTTTCCACGAATTTTCCCTTAGTGACTATGGTTACAATTTGGGTTTCATATCCTGAGTCGAAACCCAAGTCTTGTTGTGCAGCAAAGTTTTTGCTTTTTTCCCTTTATTGTTAAATTTATTTGATCTTAATTCTAGATGAAGATTCAAGCAATGCACTTCATCATGACACTCCTTGAAAAAATTCTTGCACATCGGTTTTTCCCCTTCTTTATTAACACAAGTATTTTTCTTCTGCCTTCCTTTAAATTTCTTCCCTTTTTCACCACTCTCAAATGGCTTCTCATTACTTTCTTCTTGTACATTTTTCCCTCTTCCTTCGAAGTGTGCAGCTTGAGCACAGACCTCATTAATATTCGTGGGCCTAAACATAAGAATGGTATGTTGAAGATAGCTATGCAACCATCCTATGTATTTCAACTAAGTATCTTGTGACTGTAAGTCTACTCCTAGCATAAGAGCTCTTTTCCTAAACTCTTGAGTATACTCTTGCACATTTTGACCTTTTAACTGTCTACAATTTTTCCAATTGATTATAGTTTTTTGCATAAGCGCTAAAGGGTAGAACTATCTTTTTATAGCAACAATGAAAGCATTCCAAGAAATAGAGATCTTGCCGTGTTTTTTGATCTCATCTTGAGTCCTTGATTCCCGCTATACAAGTGTTGCTCCCTCCATTCTCAATGAAGCCAACTAAATTTTGATATCATCCTCTTGAAGGTTCTGAATTCTACAATACACCTCCAACTGATGAATCCAACTATCCATCTTCTCTGCATTAACTTTACCATTGTACATAGGCAACTCGAATTTAACATCAATCTTTACAAAAGGTGATTTACTAGTTCCTTTCAAAGAATGATGATGAGTATAAATATGGGTTGTAGTAGTGGAAGAGGGTGAAGATGGCTTTGAAGAAGAATATGAAGAAGATGGTGGAGATGGTGGAGGTTTACCTCCATTCCTATTACCTCTTTTTCCTTTATCTTCTTTTCCATTACCTCCTCCTGAAGAGCCTTCTCCATTGGGAGGCGTGGATCTTTCTCCTTGCGGCCTGTTATTCCTCTCTTCATAGAGGACCTTAATGTATTTTTCATATCAAAGAAATAATTTTTGAAGGTCTTCTCATATTCTGTCATGATAGGTTCTCCTTCATGAGACATTATCTCTGGAGACTCAACTGAGACTTCTACAACTTGAGGATGTACTGGTGTAAAAGACTTTGGCAACCTTACTCTTCTTCCCCTTGAGCCAACTATAGGGCTTTGAACCAACTTCCCTTCTCCTCTTTTGAGTTTTAACCTTGTAAGCAAACAAGTTGAAAGCAACTCAGCAACAAGTTGAAAGCAACTCGTGCATGGATGAGAAGATCAGTTTTACATCATTGAAGAAGGAGGTGAATTTGAGTATCCTTCAGCAACAAGAAGAAAAAGAAATGACTAAGCTCTTCCATATAAAGATAGAGGTTAAGAAGACAAATATTGATGCTCTGTTTGACTTAGGATCATAAGCAAATATCATTGTAGCAAAGTCGGTCAATAATTTGGGGTTGGAAGTTCATGATAACCGAAACCCATATCCAATGGGACAGGTAAATAAGGATGCATAGATGAAGGTAACAAAACTATGCAAAATTATATTTTCTATGAGTGCTTATTTTATTGATGAAGTAGATTTGGATGTGGTTCCCCTTGATGTACGTGGAGTCGTGTTTGTGAGTCCATACATTTACATGTATTATGCAATATTCAAGAGTACCACCTCATCAAGGATGGATAATATTTCATCATCAATGCACACAAAGGAAAGTCGAAAATTTCATTGGTAAGTGCCAACCAAGCCAAGAAATTGATCAGTTCCAGCAATAAGTATGTTTTATATTTTTTAAGGGAAAGTCAGACCCTATAGGGTTACCACCTAAGGGAGAAGTGGAGCATGAGATATAGTTATTTCCAAACTCTCCATTGCCAAATATTGGGTTATACATGTAGTTTGTTATAGAAGTAAGTGAGGTGAAGAAACAATTACAACAGCCACTGGAAAAGGGTGTCATTCCACTGAGTACATCACCATGTGGGTCACCCATCATCACTGTGCCAAATGAGGATGGGACTTGGTGGACATGTATAGATTATAAGAGGTTAAATAAAACCATGCTCAATGAAATATAACCCCTATCGAGCATAGACGATATTCTAGGTCAGTTGCAGCAAGCAAAGTATTTCACCAAGCTAGACTTGAAGTTTGGATATCACCAGGTTCGAGTCAAAGAAGAAGATACATGGAAGACCGCCTTCAAAACTAGGCAATGTTTGTATGAGTAGTTAGTTATGTCATTTGGCCTATGTAATGCACCAGCTATGTGTATGTGATTAATGAATCATATACTACACCCTTTTATAGATTAATTTGTTATTGTCTATTTGGATAATATAATAGTATATAGTGCTACCTAGGAGGAGCATATTTCACATTTGACACAACTGCTGGAAACGTTGGAGAAGAGCCAACTGCAAGAAATATCAAGAAGTGTTAGTTTGTGCAGCAGTCTTTGGTGTATCTAGGATATGTGATCGATGGAGGAGAGTTGAAGATAGATCCTTCCAAGATGGAGACCATCATCAAATGGTCGATTCCTACTAATGTTTTTGAGGTCAGGAGTTTCATTGAGGCAGCACTGTACGTGAGGAAATTCACAGCCTCATTTTTAGTGGTAGCAGCACTTCTCCATGCCATAATAGCAAGTGGAAAGAGTTTCTAGTGGGGAAAAGGTCACTAGAAGGATTTCAAAGAGCTAAAGAAGAATATTAGTCAAGAACCTTGGCATTACCAAATTTGCAGTGACCCTTTGAAGCAGAGACAGATATGAGTGAGTATGTTAAGGGAGTTGTCTTGATGTAAGGAGGAAGGCCCATTTGCTACCATTCTGAAGTATTTTATGGGGTAGTTCTTAACTACCCTACCTACGATAAGGAACTCTATGCCATGGTCCAAGATGTGAAGAAGTGGAAGTACTATATGATGGGAAAGGAGACAATAATCCACACAAATCACCATCTGTTATAGTACTTGCAGGCCTAGAGTAAGCTACAATAGACCAAGCATTACAAGTTGATGAGGTTTTTACAGTAGTTTCGTTTGATGATCAAGTATAAGAAGGGGATCACAAACAAGTTTCCCAATATGATTTCAAGGCCACCCACATCAAATATTACTTTTTTGGAGACTCTTATGAACATGGAGCCATTCACCCATGATGCATACAGAGATGGATATTTAGAAGATGAGGACTTCAAGGATGTGTATCAGCAGTTGCAGAGTCAAAGTCATGCGCACGATTATGAAAATGTTGTTGACTACCATCTCCAAGATGGGTTACTCTACATGCTGGATAAGCTACGTCTTCCTAAAGGTGAGTGTTTTTAGCTGATTAGAGAGTCTCACACCTCCACGGTTGCAGGGAAATTTGGTGTAGGGAAGACTATGGCTAACTTGTAGAGGTATGTGTATTGGCCCAAGATGAAAGAAAAAGTGGCTAGGTTCATAACAGGATGCATTCTTTGTTGTACCAACAAGCCTAGAAATATGAAACATGGTTTATGTCATCCCTTACCTATACCTACTCATCCTTGGGAAACAATTTACATGGAATTTGTGGGAGGTTTACCAACAACTAGCAAGGGACATGACTACTCATTCATGGTAGTTGACAGGATCAACAAGATGTGTGTTTTTATGCCCTATAAAAATACCATTAGTGGACAAGAAGCAACAAACTTATTGTTTAGATAGGTTTGAGTGCACTTTGGGATACCTAGAAGAATCATCTCAAACAGGGACACAAGATTTCTCATTTCATTCTTGACTGCATTATGGGAGAAGATGGACACAAAATTGAAAATATCTACAACATTCCATCCATAGATAGATGGGAAAATAGAAGTAGTCAAAAAGACTTTGGTGCAACTTCTGAGGGGATACAACTAAAAGAATCCAAAGACATGGGATGAAAAAATGGTATATATACAACATTCTTATAACAGAGAAGTCCGCACTTCTATAGGAAAGTCCCCAATTGAGCCTTCTTTTGGATATTTTCCACCTTCACCTTTGGATATCGCATATGGGAAGTAAGGAGGAGTGAGGGGAGAGCTTACAGGAGATGATTTTAGGGTTGAAAATTTTATAGAGAAGATCATGAAGATCCATCTACAGGTATAAGAAAAACTACAGAAGTCACAAAAGAAGTATAAGGCCATGCATGATCAACATAGAACAAAGAAACCATTCAAGTGGGAGACAACGTATGACTAAAATTGAACAAGGAGAGGCTACAGGGGCCTAGCAAGAAAATCAAGGCCCTAAGGTATGGTCCCTTTGAGATACTGGAAGAGGTAGGTGATAATGCCTATCGACTCAGTTTACCACCATATATGTGCATTGACTCAATTGTGAATGTAGATAATTTGAAAATCTATGAGCCTTCCATGCTAGATTAGGAAGAGAAACATGTCCTACTTTTTGTGGAGGATTTGGAACTGATGATCAGGTAGAGTTGAAAAAAGACACACTTTTGTAGAAGAGGTCCAAAACTACAAGACAAGGGCAACATGACCTTTTTCAGATTGGGTTGAAGAGACAACTTTGAGGCAAATCTAAATGGCACACTAGAGAGAAGGCAGAGGAGAAATTTCCTCACCTCATTCACTAAAATGTTTTGGGGACCAAAAGCCTCCCAAAATTGGGTGTTGTGATCTAAAATGGATCATTATATTTTTTTTGATCCATCTTGATACATTTGGAGGGGAAAAAGTGGGGGACTAATCTCACGTGACCATTTCTACCGGCAGGACCCAGTTTGGCGAAACTGGGTTTGAAACCTTTCGGGAGCATTTCAAGGCATCAAACAATGTTTTTTGGTGGTAAATGTTTTCTTCTCTAGCATGTAGATTTTCATGTTATTGTACACGCAAACACCTTTCAACAACACAAGAAGTGCATCAATTAGATTCAGTATGCAAAATTTATGCCACTCAAAAGTTGACCTTCTTGTTTTCACACTTTATAGTTCAGGAGGATATTGCATCAGCCCCATTATTCATTGAAAAGGGGCAAGCCACGTGTTTTTGAAGTAAAAGAATCTTCAAGGGTATATTTTGTAACTCCAGTTAAGAGTTGATGTAGTCAAACTTAACCACTAGTAGGCTATCGGGATGTGCTATAACCGAGCCACTAGGAGGAAGAGGCATTCCATTCTTTCGGGAGAATTTTGTTCCATAGTCAAGAAAATATTACCAAGAGAGATAGGGGGTAGATCACATAGAGAGGATCTATGCACTATAGCAGACGATGGGCCACATACATTGTACATGTAGCGATATTTCTAGACAAAGAAAGAGAGTGAAGTGACCTCACCTTCTAGTTAGGTTTTCTCTCGAAAAGGTTTCCCAAAGAGCATATCTTTAGTCTTGTGTATGTGTGTGCTTATTGTGTCTTTCTCTACTTTTTGGCATAATTTACATTTGCATGCATGCATTAATTACTGTTAAATCCACATATCTTAAAGTTTAATAAATTGTAATAGTGCAGAATTATCAGAGTTTTAATATAATATTATTTGAACTGTTGTGATGAACTGTCCATTGGAATATCCATGATAGTTTATGGATCAATTGCTAATGGATTTTATTGTGAAATTATTATCATCTATACTCCATAACTCATTATATTTTCTTTGTATTTTTATTCATATTTTATTAAATTGTACTTGAAAATGACAAGTATATTCTTTGATACTATTTTTCTATGTTGTTACAATAAAAAATTGTCTTGTTATCAAGAAATTGGAATACCATGCTTTAGTGGAAACCATGCACCATGTGTACCAAAGGAACCTCTAAATTCTACTACTTACCTCTTACTTTCACTTTTTTCCTCAAGTTTGGGATCCCCAACCTTAATGAACCTATACTTAACTTGTTCACAATCCCATTCTTTTTCCCATTTCCATTTCCCCTTTTGTTTTTTTGTGTCAAATGAGAGAAGTGCCCTCTACAAAGAGAGAAACCATCCTTTCCCTTCTAGATACCACCATAAGGCAATCTCATTCTCAAAATTAGAGAACTTTTTCAAATGAGGAAGAAAAATAAAGCCATGTTGGATTATGAATCATCAAGTTCATATTTTGGATAGTTCTAGAAACAAAAGCATCAAGTTAAATATGAAAAATTCCAGTAAAAAAAGCATCAACTTCTTATTTTTACTTTACATTCTCAAAATTATCGAAGGACCTTTTCAAATCAGAAAGAAAAAGAGAGCCATGTTGGATTATCAAGTATCAAGTTCATATTTTGGACAAGTCTAGTAATAAAATCATCAAGTTAAATATCAATAGGTCTAATAACAAAAGTGTCAACTTCTTCTTTTGAGTTTACAATCTCAAAATTAGAGGAGGGCCTTTTCAAATCATGAAGAAAAACATAGCCATGTTGGATTATCAAGCATCAAGTTCATATTTTTGAGGAACATAAATATAAAGGACTTGTTTTAGAGCAATATGGAGAAAAAGGATGTAAATAAGAGTGATTACAATTTTCCATAAGGAATGTAACTATTCCAAGAAAATTCATTTTCAATATTCCAAAGTATCTATTGCAAATAGGACTTTGTCTTTCATAGTAATTCTCAATAATTATTGCAAAACATCTCTTCTCTTTTAGTTTGAGAATCGTTTTCAATCTTAATTGGTGAACATACATCTATGAATGGGGTGAAGACAACTTAAATTTCAAAGAATTAACTAGGTAGGATCACTAATCTACACATTCAAGAAAACTCCACACTAATGCTAATCAAGGAACATTCAATAACTAATACTAATGCTCCACATGAAATCAATTCAAAACGTAAAAATAATAAGAATAATTTTGTTTAAGTCTATCTTTATTGTTGCTCATCCCCAAGTCTATTCTTTACCAACAACTATTGCTCTGACCATATCAACTTTATTTTTATTCATAATACTTTTGGATATGAGATGGAAAGTACATGAAGACCCTATCAATAGATGATACAACCAAAGAATAAAAAAAATCCCGCTCAGGTTCAAGAAACGCAAAGTAGCATAAAGTGGTGATAAATTCCATAAGTATCTCTTCCATTATGTAGGGAGCGTTGATTCACCTAAGCAGAGCTAAGGGACCTTACATGAAGACCAACCACTAATCTGGTGCATGAAAGTAATCAAATTACCATCACCTCTGAGAAATAATACTTGTAGTAACGATGATTACTTCCCTTCAGTTCATAATGATAAGAGGAATGTTCCAGCAAATTTTGAAGACTAAGCATGATTGTTTCAGAACTATGGAGCAATGCCAGTTGGAGCACAGTTTGAATTACAATAGGATCTAAATTTGAGCATCCTTTTTAGAGTGCTATATTCAACATTCTGAAGGAAAATCATGTAACATGCTTCGGATCTGAACTTTTACTTCAACATTCTAAAGGAAAATCTTGTAGCATGCTTGAGATTTAAACTTTTACCAAGAGAAAGCCCATGTATAATTATCTCCTTTACTAACTTGTGGGAAAGATTTGATTTAACATTTTCCTTTTGTACTTGCATGTTAAAAACAGAGTACCGTTTTTTTCATTTTATTCATTTTGGTTCATAGCTTTAGACTTTAGCAACACAACAACAATAAATATCACTTACTTTTATTGCATCTCCACTTGATTTAGACTTCTCAATGAACCCTATGTTGCACCTCTGAATTCATGCCTATATTTAGACTTTAGCAACACAACAAAAATAATGTATCTCACATACTTTAAATTCATCTCCACTTGCTTTAGACTTGTCAATGAACTATATGTTGCACCCATATACATATCCCTGAAAACAAGGGTTTGTAGGTAGGGACCTATAGCCATTGCAACCTGTCCTATTTCTATTTACATTCGATGAGGCTACTCTTGTGAAGGTGTGCCACTTTTTCTACAAATATATATGAAAATGCTATGAAATCAAACTCTCATTCAATATATTAGAGGGTTTCTCAGTTTTAAGTTAAAATCAATACTAACTTTAGATTGATTCAAGTTCTAAATAAAGGGTTTAAGTTTTAAATTACATAGTTTGAGAGTGAAAATTATTTCATGTTTGAATCAAGAATCTAATTGGAGAGTTAAAAAGATATCAAATCTTGGTCCAAAATTTAACTTGAGAATAAAAATGATATGAAGTTTCAATCAAGAAGCGGGTTTCATGTTTTTAGTTGAAAGTATTAATCTATATAAACATTTTGTCTTTATTTTTTGGTAGTCTTACTTTCTATTAGTGAGAATGTTTATAAATTTTAGAAAAGAACATTTAACCATTAAATTTATTGCTAGATCTCCAATCTATACGTATAGTTTTTTTTTTGTAGTTTTTCTAACTAATGTTTTATAAAACTTATATATTATAGACACACACAAATTTACTTTGTTTTTCTTTAGAAATTAGAAACAAAATTTGTACACACAAAAAGTGTTAATAAGACAATTATGTCCAAATATAAACCTCCATTCATATCTCCAAAGAGCTCATAATGGGGGACTTCATGAATGATATCAAACATATGGTATTATACAACAAAACTTTAGACTATTTGGCTACCACAATCTTCTCTAGAACTAGGCACTACAAGTTGTAGAGCATTAAGTAGGAAAAAAATTCATGCTCCTAAAAATGATTGCCAATTATGTAAATAGGTAAAAGTGAGCTTATATTAATTTTAATGGGGTTTATCAGTAACAAATTCCTTGATGACATGTGACCTATAATCTCATATCATTGAACCAATTATCGACCACTTGTCTCTCATGCAATGGTATGAATGACAAGGTATACATACCAAGGAAATATGAGGGTCACATAAAAACATGTGTATCTCAATCCTAGCCTAAAATTATGAACCAAATTCCCCTCCTTCGCATGATTGAGGTAGTACTAATATGATGGATTTGAATGGAAATTGAGGTATTTAGTTCAGAGGTGGTGTGTCTATGCAACTTATGTTAATTAGGGAATTCATTAATTTTAATGACAACCAATAGGTGTCGGGGTGGTTGGAGTCCTAACCTTTTCATTTCTTGCCCCCCACATAATACGTATACTTCCTCACTTTGAATTATTTGATTTTCTCTGTTATTTGTTTTCTCTCTCTATGCATACATTTTCATGGCTTTCTAGTTGTTTTATACATTGAGGTATACTAATGGCTTAAGCGTAGACCCTTTCCGTATCCTGTTCAGTTTATTGTTCTTCTAATACTTCTTATCCTAGAGGTGACTTGAACATGGGTTTGGTTCCTAGGGGAACCCTTCATCCTTCTCCTTTGAAGTTTCTAGTGGACTGTGCTCCATTCTAGTTCACCCTTATTTGCAACCTAGCCTCCATAATGCATGTACCACTACTGAGATCTCTCATGGGTAAAAGAGAGAGATGGGGTAATATCATGTAGCACCAAGGGAACAAAACTAAAGAAAATAAGATGTCCTTTCTCTCCCTCTCTCTCTCTCTCTCTCTGGGGCATGTGCACACCAACTCCATGATCGAGAAATTTTTTTTATGTAGCATAGGGATAATGTTGGACATCATGGTCTAATAAAAGAGAAAAATTAGAAAATTAGAAATAGAATGTTGAACTCTTTATTACATCATCGACAATTTGAGAGAAAGAAACTTAATAGGATCCTCTATTATCAACGAAATTCGAGCCACAAGGCAAGGTGAGGAAAAATAAAAACTTGGACTCATACACTAAAATGAGCTAGTACAAGACCCTCTCACTATTGAACATATAAGAGAAGCTATAGGAAATGGTGTTACTCTTCTTATATACTTAATGTCTTTCATAGTTCTACCCATCTCAAGATCTTATTATAAGATGTACAACATTGTAAAGGTTTTGTAGCTTCATTTTTAATTGGTTAGCTTTTGTAACTTCTTGCTAGAATATCACTTTTGCATAGCCACTAGGCTAGAGGGTATATGGACTTATGAAGCTCCTTTGTATTTCAGTCATTGTCAATAATCTAATCGTTTTTTTACATAATAGAATACATATTCCCATTCTACCAAGGAAAAAGAATAAAAGAATGAGAAGTAACAATTTTGTTAAAATGATATCTTATCTCAAAAAAGACGGGGTGTTAGGTCCAGTTGTAGCGGCTAGAACCACACTCCAAAGTTTTTTCCTTAGCTTCGGTTTGGAGCCTCCCTACCAAGCATCCTAGCATCATGTCTTGCACTATCAAGTACATATGCTTCATTAGTTTTTCAGCAGCTTTCCAGCCTGTGCATATTAGTTTGCTTCACTCCCCTCCCAAGCTGTCACTCTGGACTTGGCCTAGTTGCTGGCTGAGTAGCTCCCATAGAAAATTTTTCAATTCTTGAGGGGAACCATCCTTCCCTCTAGAAATTGTGCAAATTTGTTGGCAAGCCTACTGCGCTCAGGAATTGTACAATGCAGTCAGACAGTCTTCCTTGGGAAAATTGTGTAATCTAGCCAGCACTGTAGCTCCTCCCAGAAATTGCGCAATTTTGGGTAGAAGTCACTTGATCCTCCAAAAAATTACACAATCCCTCTAGGATAGCCAACACAGTTACTCTCATAAATTGCACAAATCCCCCTCTTAGTCAAGCAAGTTGTCGCATGTGCCTCCAGGTTGATTGGTTCACTCTGGGACCGAGCAAAAATGTTTTGCATGCATGGGTTTCTCTTCCTGAAATAGCAAAAGGCAGCATGCAAAATGCATCCATAGATCTAGGGATCTAATTTTAGCAACTGGAGGTTACATGCAAAGCTTATTTTACAAACCTCTCGCCAAGTGTCACTTTTTCCTAGATTTGTAGCATGCTCGTCATAACCTCAATCTTATAAAAATCATCAATGGAAATTACAGAGCTCATTCCTCAAATCGAGCTTATAGCTATGACTTTACCGTAATGTTTAAGAGGGATCCAACTAGATTTGTTTGAAGTGGAAAGTGATTCAGAATAGATCAAGACAAATTTGTCAAAAGTGAATAGCGAAGTAGCACTAATACACCTAGAGGTGCGCCATAGAGTATAGATCAGGGTCAGAATTCAACATCCAACCACTCCCCCTCCACCTTCACCTCCACCTCATACACCTCCACCTCCACCTCCACCTTCGCTATTCAGTATGGAAAATACAATAAAATTCCTGCGTTCAAGGATCAAGGATCAAAGGATCCTGAACAGTTTTGTTTCATTGCAGAAGTTGTATTGAAGGCACTAAAAATCAATTATGATGATATAAAAAAGCGCAGCTGGTTACAATGCTACAAGATAGGGTGCTTACCTTGTATATCATATACAACACTACTCACCCATCTGCTTCATTGGCTAATACAAAGGATGTGATGAACACAGAATTTACGAAGCAGAAGTCAATAGCTCAATGTGTGACTGAGATCAAGGAGATTAAGAAAAATGTTAATGAATCTGCATAGGATATAGATCAATGACTGAAGTGTTTAGTATGTCAAGATAACCTTCAGATTTCAAATGAACAACATAGGGATTGGTACATGGCTTCGCTATTACCTCACTTATGGTTACCATTATCTTAGCAAAAGATTGGGTCACAGGCCGAAGCATTGGAAATCCCAATGAAGCTATAAGATTCACCGATCCATGATACGATTGTAGGCATTCAGTAGATCCAAGCGTAGCTAGCAAACCTACACATGCAGTTGCAAGACTTGAAGAAGGGAAAGGAGGTTAAGACAGAGACACACTCTGAAGTTTGGTGCACAAAATGAAAGGTTAAATTTCATCATGAGGACCAATGCCCCATACTCTAGGATTATATAGCTGTGGGAGGCCCTAAGCCACTAAAACCAAAATCTTCCACTAGATCAAGCACTAGTGCAAGTACCTGGTGTAGTGTTTGCAAAGTTTTAGGATAGAATTCAACCGATAATTTCTCCATATTAGAGAAGTTTATATAGTCTCCAAAGCAATTTTTTTGTAAATTTTATAAATCAGTTGGTCATGACGAGAGGAATTGTCGAAGCTATGAAACAATGATGGACAAAACTCTATTGTTACACAAAAATATCGTTACCTTGATTATTTGCAGTCGGTGTAGGCTTGTCATCACCTATACCAGCTTCCTAAGCAAGTCTTAAACCTCAGCTCTTCAAAACAAGCTTGAAAAAGGAGAGAAAGACATCAAAAAAGCAATGTAACTCTGGTTCCGCACTTTCTCTTAGCTTTTCCTGCGGACCCACACCTTTTGTTAAAAATATCTGCGTACTTATACGCTCTGTATGTAAAGGGGAGGGTGTGTACCCTTGTAAAAGTCAAAAGGCGCAATTTTTTATCTTAAAAAACTCATCTTGGGTTGATTCTAGAGTTTTCTAGAAGGATTTGTTACGTGGATTGTTCGCTCCAAGTGGTTCATGCATCCCATACAAGGAGGAACTAATCCCTTATTGAGAGGAGCTATCCCTTTGAAGGAGGAGCCGGTAATTGATCTCCATTGCACTATAAATTGAGGCATTGGGTCAGTGGCCAAAGAGGTTAGAAGCTGAAATTTTGAGGGTAAATGCTAGTGAAATCAAGACTTCCTATTTGAGCTTAAGAGGAGAGATCACATACCTTTTTGGCCCCATTAGGAAGTGAGTGAAGCTTGTAAAGGTAGAGGAGACTTCTTGTTGGACCCTGGAAGGAGCTTGTACAACGTCAAGGCAAAGGTCGTAAGGTTCTTTCCTTTTGAATTCATAGAATCAAGCTCATTTTTCTCAACAAGTATCTTATGCTATTTGTTTCATGGACTCCTTGACTTTCATGTTAAATATGTTTTATAATATTGGATATTCAGGTGCTATTTAATCGTTTTCCTTGTTTGTGCTTGCAGGTTTGCGACGAAGGAAGTTACTTGGATCAAAGGAGCGAAGGCATCTCGAAACTTGCGTTGGACATGAGGTAGGCCCTTAAACCCATTTGTTTACCATTATTTATAAAGCGCATTTAGAGAAAGATAGTGTCTGGTTGGTTTGTTTGTCATTAGGTCTTCATTAGATTCTAGGAAGGTCTGTCTTATCCGCAAGATCGACTAATTCTGCGTGACACCAAGGAGGGACACATAACTGTGACCATTTAATTCTTCGGTTCCGAATTAAGTTTGGTGGCAGGGTTTTGGTGTATGACTTTAATGTTGTTTATTGTTTGTTTTCTGCCCTCTGTACTGACCTCGAGCTTGTGACTATGGGTTATCACTTTCACCGAGGGTGTTTGGAAGTCATTTCTCCTTTGCAATGGTTTGGCTCTATGGGTGATCAGTGTTTTCACCCGGTATGTGCGATGGGTGGGAAGTATCGTGCCTTGTTTGTCCCGTATGGTGGTTTACTGTGCTTTGCTAGTTCTTTGTGGTTTTTTGGTGTTGTGCCTCTTCTCGTTCTCTATAGTTTGTTGATGTTGTTCCTCTTCTCGTTATCTATAGTGATTCATTGCTCTAGTTCTTGGAGGGTTTTAGGCTTTTTTCCACCCACAAGTATTTTTGTCTCTATCATTTGCTTCAAGCTTTGTCTCTACTATATTTGTGGTGATTTGGATGTTAATCTTGGGTCTGGTGACGGTTCGCCTCTACAAATCTCAGGTCCCTGCCTGGTTTCTACATAGGAGGACTTCGCGCACTTGCTCTGAGGTAAGCTTAATCTTCTAATTTCAATTTCACTTGTTGTTTTTTAAGGTTCTAATGCTTTGGCTCCTTGGCGAGCTGGCAGAAAGCATCCATGGATCTTCTACTACTGGAAACGCACTGTTATGGGTCTCAACTCTCGTCCTCCACCAAGAAATTGATCATTCTCTAGGAAAGAAACCTCACTCCTCTTCCAATTGGCTATTCACTGTTGTTTTTGGTTTCGTGGCTCAAACTAATCATTGCCCTGCCCTGTGGTGGTGTGCAGGCCCTTCGAGGGGAGTTTTGCTCCAGAGCTTCATCCTAGGGACTATTCATAGCTTAGGGAAACCTAGGTAGGGTCTTTCCTTGGTTGTAGCAGTTTCTTGCTTGCTTTGTTGTGTGTTTAGTCTGCAATTTTCCTGTTGCTTGCTCTTGTCTCTAATTTGGTTATACCCTTCGGGTTTTGGTTCCTTTGTGTCTATATGTGATCTCTGAGATGTTCATGCCCTCATTGTTTGATTTAGGCCTAGCCTGTGGACTGTAATGTGTTTGGTTTTCATGGGTTTGGAACCCTCCATGATTTCCAGATTATAGAGTTTATACAATGAATTTTGTTCAATGAAAAATGGAAATGCAATGTGCAGGAAATGCTTTTAAATGTAGAATATGATAGTACCTGGGTTATGGTTTGTTGAGAAAAGATATCTATATGCTGGTGTACCTTTGTTTGATTCTTGGTTTTGAAATGCTTCCTGTTACAAATGCTTGTCGACGCTTATTCAGATCTTTTGAATAAATGGTTTCACTGTCTTGCTTTCATTTTAATTCTTGAAACATATATGCATAGGGAATATAATAAAAATTTATCTACATCCTTAATGATAGATTTTGAATTGTTTGATATTATAGAAATTCAAGTAATTGTGAATTACAACTTTTGCGCTCTCTCTCCTCTCTCGATGGCGGCCCTTCCATCCTCTCTGATTTTTCCTTTTCAATACATTATTAGCAGTTTCTTTACAGTTGAGGAAAGGTTCCTCAGTTGCTTAACAGTTTCTTCAAACAAGTTCCTAACTAATCCTATCTTGATCCGTTTTCCTAGTTTAGAAACTAACAAAGGTTGAGTCAGCCTTAATTTTAGATGAAACAAAAATGAAACAAAAGCTCAAAATGTTTTCCTCTCTATCTAGAAAAGTAAAATAGAATAAAAACATTTCACAGTTGTCATCTTTTCACTCAAATGCTCCTGCATCAGGCTCCATGGGTAAATTAAACTCATGGCTCCTGTCCATGATCTCTTCAATAGAGTACCCAGTGCTTTGAATCTGGTCAACATCTAACCAAGAACTATCTTCAATAGGATGACCCTTCCACTTGACTACGTACTGCAAATATTCCTTCCTTTGTGTCTGTCTTGACACATGGGTATCTAGGATCTGTTTGATCTCTAGAGGCTTTTCTGGGGGCATTTGTTTAATCCATGAATCATTCTCTTTCTGGGTGTCCCATTTTCATCTTTCTGAACTGTCTTCTTCATCTTCCGCAATGTAGGGGTATAGGTTTGCCACATTGAAAATGGGTGAAATTCCAATACCTGGGGGTAGCTACAATTTGTAAGCATTCGCAGAAAGAATCCAAAGAATCTTGCAAGGCCCCATTTTTTTTCCATTTCAACTTGTTGTATTCACCTTTAGGAAACCTCTCCTTATGTAGGTGTGCTAATACCAGGTCTCCTACGTTGAATTGTACCTCCCGCCTTTTCAAATATTCCTTTTGCTTGTATCTTTGGCTATCGTCTTGTAATTTTAATTTCACCATTCATGAAGATCGTTCATTTCTTTTGCGAAATCTTCACCATCAGCACTCTTGCGCTCCAACTGTGCCAAATCTTGTACCTCATATACTCCAAGTGGGTGCATTTCGTATAGGATCTGGAAAGGACTACTACCCATGCTTCGGTTGGGTGAATCGTTATAAGAAAATTCCACTTGTGTAAGCACACGATCCCACTATCAAGAATTTTCTCCAAGCAAACTCCTGAATAAATTTCCTAGACTCTAGTTCACCACTTCAGTTTGACCATCAGCGTGTGGATGATAAGCTGAGCTGAAGTTTAGTTTGGTGTCTAATTTTTTCCATAGGGTTCACCAAAAATGTCCTGTAAACTTAACGTCTCGGTCCAAAAC
Source organism: Pinus taeda (assembly GCA_000404065.3). Classification (NCBI taxonomy): domain Eukaryota; kingdom Viridiplantae; phylum Streptophyta; class Pinopsida; order Pinales; family Pinaceae; genus Pinus; species Pinus taeda. The sequence continues at coordinate 126,755 of APFE031291976.1, forward strand.
AATAGACTTCAGCAAGCCATGTAATATGACTATCTTGGTAAAGAATAAATGTGCTACATGTGTGGTGTCATTGGTTTTCCTGCATTGAATGAAATGTGCCATTTTGGTAAAATGATCCACCTCCACCATGATGGAATTGAATCCCCATTGTGTCTTTGGCGGACCTAAGACAAAGTCTAAACTGATTGAGTCCCATTCTCTGTTTGGAATAGGTAAGGGTGTATACAACCCTCTGATCTGGTTGCGTCCCTTTGTAAGATGACACACTTTTCATCTAGTCACAAACCTTTGTACATCTCTGCGCATCTTCGGCCAATAGTAAAAGTGGGTTAACTTATCCAAGGTCTTCTCTATGCCAAAATTCCCAGCTAAACCTCCATTATGATTTTTCTGGATTAAGTTCCCTCTCATAGAACATTATGGAATACATAATTGCCCTCCTTTGAACAACAACCCTTCCTGCATATTATAGTCTAGCCACAAACTGTTATCTCTCAACAATGGATTTTGGGAAGCTTCATAAGCTTACTTAAAGTATGCATATGCCTCATACAAGTCATTAAGATGTTCAAATCCTAATACTTGTATCATACTATCGTGTAGGACCAAATTCCTCCTGCTTAATGCATCTGCCACCTTGTTGGCTTGACGCTTATGTGTTTCAATGCAAATGTAAAACTTTGCAAGTACTCCACTGAATTCACATGTTTATGGTTCAGCTTATGCTATTGCGTAATATACTACAATGCACAGTTGTCTGGAAATAAGAAAAAAACATTGGCCAAGAGATAATGTCTACAATGCTTTAGCGCTTGAACCATTTCATCAAATTCCTTGTCATAAGATGTGTACTTCTGCCTACTTTCATTTAGTTTCTCATTGAAATAAGCTACTGGCTTGTCCTCTTCGCTGAGTACTACACCAATGGCTATCCCACTAGCATCACAACAAAATTGAAAACGTTTGTTAAAGTCTGGTAATCTCAAAATCAGTTTTTCAATAATTTTCCTTTTGAGCAGCTAAAAACTCTTCTATGCCATTTCTGTCCAACGGAAAGGCTGATTTGCATTCTTAATGGTGTCCATCATGGGTGCACAAATCCCACTGAAGCTTTTAATAAATTTGATAAAAACTCGCCAATCCATGAAAAATCCATACCTCAAACAAACTTTTGGGAGACAACCAACTAACTATGGCTACAACCTTTTCCAAATCCATTTTTAGTTCATTCTCGAAAATCATAAATCCCAAATAAATTAACTCTTTCTTGAAAAACAAACATTTCTTCAAATCTATCAGTAATTTATTCTGCTACAATTTTTCCAATATATACCTCACGTGTCGAAAATGCTCTTCCTTCGTCTTGCTAAATATAAGTATATCATCTAGATATACAATCAAAAATTTTCCAATGAATTCCTTCACCATCTCATTCATCGACCACATGAACGTGCTGGGGGCATTGCTCAATCCAAATGGCATAACAAGCCATTCACACAAGCCTTCATTATTCTTGAAAGTTGTCTTCCACTCATCACCTTCTTGAATTCTGATTTGGTGGTACCCGCTTTTCAAGTCTGTCTTTGAAAAGTACACTACTGCACCCAAACAATCCATCATATCATCTATCTGAGGTAAAGGGAACCTATACTTGATAGTAATTTTGTAAATGACCCAGGAATCCATGCACATTCTCCAATCACCTCCTTTCTTGGGAGCTAAAATAGTCGAACTGCACAAGGGATTAAAATCTCTCGAATCAGTGCTTTATCCAATAGCTCTTGTACCTGCTTCCAGATTTCTTCATTATCCTTTGGACTCATTTGGTAGGTAGCCTTGTTGGGAAAATTGGCTGCTAGAATAAAATCAATATGGTGACTAATGCTCTACCTTGGTGGTAATTTGTCCGGTTGATCATCTACCACAATATCACTAAACTCTTGCAGCATGTCCTGTATCTCTTTAGGTAAGTCAGTGACTTCAGTATGGATCAATACCAGTTTTGGCCTTCGTACAATTGCATACTTCACCTCATCATCCTCCATCTGTCGCAAAACAAACTCTTTTCCACCTAACAGTAGTGCTTTTGTCCCATTGGTTTCTGTAGCACCCTCTTCCTTCATCGGCACTAGGGTATGCTTTATCCCATCTTTAACAAACTTCTAACAATTTTTTGCCCCGTCATGGACAACCTTCCTATCATACTACTATGGTCTGCCCAACAGAATACGGCACATGTCCGTAGGCATGATATCGCAAGTCACCTTGTCCCTGTACTTGCCAATATGAAATTCTACTTCACATTGCTCATCGACCAGTAGTTGGTGACCTTTCTGCCACCAAGACACCCTATATGGAATTGGGTGCTTCAAATTCTTCAAACCCAATTTTCTCACCATTTCAGTAGCTACCAGATTATTAGTACTTCCACTATCTATAATTAATTTGCAGGATTTCCCATGCGACTTGCACATAGTCTGGAACAATGCTTTCCTCCTTGTCTGATCAACTACTTCCTTAGATGGTTTTAATAATATCTTGTTCAACATCAAGGCTTCCTCGATCTCTAGCATATTTTCCACCTCCTATGGTAGTTCCTCCACTTCATCGGACTGAGCAACATATGCTACCCTCTACCTAGTTTGTTCATTTTCAGGACATTCAAAGGACCTGTGTCCCCACATGTGACACTTGTAAAACTGGTAGCCATTTCCACTGCCTCTCCCATTACCTCTTCCTTGCTAGTATGACCTTCCTCTTCTAGTGTTACCTTCCCTTTCACTGTGTCCCGAAGTCTTCAAACTACGTTCCTCTCATTGTTGTTGGCCGTCCTACCTCTGTGAAAGGTCTGTTCCCGACCTCTACTAGAACTACATCTCCTTTTGACATTTTGTTTCATAGCAATCTTTTCCTCCACCTTCAAAGCACTCTGATAAGTTTCTTCTATTGTCTTAGGGGAAAGAATAATAATTCCATATAGGATCTCCATCCGTAGACCATTTACAAACCTCATTGTTTCTCAGGGGTATCTTCAACATAACCATCTCTCAAGTTAACTTTATAAAATTCTTCAGTATATTCCTTCACAGTCATCATTCTCTGTTTCAGGTTCCGCACTTGTCTGTAAAGAGAAATTTGATAATCTTTAGGTAGAAATTTTCTCTTAATTCTAGCAATCATCCTGTCCCATTTTTTAATGAATGGTTTGTTTAATCTCCTGCTTTCTTCATGTACACTGTCCCACCATAGCACTGCATGTCCCTCCAATTTTGTGACAACAAACCTGATCTTGTTGTCTTCACTGATTTCCTCATACTCAAAATATTTATCTAGTTCACTTATCCAGTCTAACAATGCCTCTAGGGGAAAATGCCCATCATAATTAGAGAGCTTCAGTCCTGGCTTTCTGCTAGCCAACAAAACTGACCTTAATAGCTTAATTCTTGGTCCTTCGTCATCTAACCCATCCGTCGTTGCTATTTTTTCCTCCTCACTGTCAACCCCACCTTCTGGATCTCTATGCCTTCTTGATTCCACTACTACCAAACATGTAGTTAAACTCCTAATTTATTCTCGTAGCCCTTCATCTGCTACTCTTTTGATGGCTCTTCCTTGACCCCTTCTTCCTACCTCCATCTTTATTGAGAGAAAGGAACAATCTTTTTTGATACCAAAAATTAGTGGTGAGCGTGAGGAGCAACATGTAGATGAGACCATTTAATTCCTCAGTTCCAAATTAAGTTTCATGGCAGGGTTTTGGTGTATGAATTTAATGCAGTTTATTGTTTTTTGTGTGGTTTATTGTTTGTTGTCCGCCGTTTGTACTGACCTCGGGCTTGCAACTATGAGTTATCAGTTTCACTGACGGTGTTTGGAAGTCATTTCTCCTTTGCGGTGGTTTGGCTCTACGTGTGCTCAGTGTTTTCCTTTGGTATTTGCGATGCATGGTAAGTATCATGCCTTGTTTCGCCTGTATGGTGGTTTACTGTGCTTTGTTGGTTCTATGTGGTTTGTTGGTGTTGTGCCTCTGCTTGTTCTCTGTAGTGATTCACTACTCTACTTTTTTTAGGGTTTCAGGTTATTTTCCACCCACAACCTTATTTGTGTTTGTCATTTGCTTCAAGCTTCTTCTATGCTCTATTTGTGGTGATTTGTATGTTGATGTTGGGTCTGGTGATCATTCAACTCTATAAATCCCAGGTCCCTGCCTAGTTTCCGCACAGGACAGCTCAGGGCACTCGCTCCTTGTTTTTGAAGGTTCTAATGTTCTAGCTCCTTGGTGAGCAGGTAGAACATGTGCATGGCTCTTTTGCTATTGGAAACCCTCTGTTACAGGTCTCGGCTATCATCCTCCGCACAAAATCGATCCTTCTCCAGGTAAGAACCCTCGTTCCTCTACAAGTTCGCTATTCACTATTGTTTTTGGTTTCATCACTCAAACTGATCACTGCCCTACACTGTGGTGGTGTGCAGGCCCTTCCATGGGAGCACTACTCCACAGCTTCGTCCTGGGGATTGTTCGTGGCTTAGGGAAAATCGGGTAGGGTCTTTCCGTGGTTGTAGCAGTTCCTTGCTTGTTTTGTTGTGTGTTTAGTCTGCAATTTCTCTTTCACTTTCTTTCATCTGTAATTCGGCTATACCCTTGGGGTTTTGGTTCATTTGTGTTTTTATGTGATCTCTAAGGTTTTAATGCCCTCACTGATTGATTTAGGACTAGCCTATGGACTATAATGTGTTTGTTCTTCATGGGTTTGGAACCCTCCACGATTTCTAGATTATAGGGTTTATACAATGAATTTTGTTGAATGAAAAAATGAAAATGTGATGTGTAGGAAATGCTTTCAAATGTAGAATATAATAGTACCTGTGTTTTGTTTTGTTGAGAAAAGAAATCTATATGCTAGAGTACCTCTGCTTGGTTCTCAATTCTGAAATGCTTCCTGTTACAAATTCTTGTCGATGCTTATTCAGATCTTTTGAATAAATGGTTTCATTGTCTTGCTTTCATTTTGATGCTTGAAACATATACGCATAGTGAACATAATAAAAATTTATCTACTTCCTTAATGACGGATTTTGAATTGTTTGCTATTATAGAAATTCAAATAATTGTGAATTACAACTTCTAGGCTCTCTCTCCTCTCTGGATGGTATCCCTTCCATCCTCTCTGATTTTTCCTTTTCAATACATTATTAGCAGTTTCTTTACAGTTGAGGAACTATTCCTCAATTACTTTTCAGTTATTTAACAATTTCTTCAAACAAGTTACTAACTAATCCTATATTGATTCGTTTGCCTAATTTAGAAACTAACAATGGCGAAGTCAGCCTTAATTTTAAATGAAACAAAAACTCAAAATATATTCCTCTCTTTCCAGCAAAATAAAATAGAATAAAAGCATTTCCCAGTTGTCGTCTCTTCACTTGGATGCTCCTGCATCATCAAGTCTCAGTTTCTCAGTTTATGAATGTCATATCTAATATACCCACTTCCATTTCTCCAGGTTTTCCTTGCTCCAGTTCTTTCCTTGATCTCGATCTGAGGTTCTCAGGATTTGTATTTAATGTTTATGAACAATGTTATGTATCTTGTTACCTGCATGTGGTTCTTTTGTTTAAAATATATATGATGGATTGAATTGAATTGAATTCGATAGCAACATCCATCGAGAATTATTAATTGTGGGTGATTCTAAAAAAAGGGTTTAGGTTTGGTCCTTTAGTATGAAGTTCCACCAGGATGTTAGGATATGATTGTCATGCTTGGGAATGATGAATAATTTTGTTTCTTTGGTTGAGTATTTTGATGAGGATGATGATGGGTTTCAAGACATAATAACAATGTGTTATAGCTCATAGGAGTGTAAGCATCAAGCATTTTACCAATGATTGGATTTCCATAGAATTACAATAATGTGGTTAAACTTGAATAGCGTATGTGAATACATCTTGCAATTCTATGGATACATTTTTGTATGGTTTCTTCATCCTAATACAAACCATCGTCCAAATATGATGTTCGTAGCTTCAATATTATTGATTAGTCATCACCCTTTTGTTTTGAAATGTTATTGAGTTCAAACCCTTTGAAACCAGTTCTTTTATGTCCTATGACATCAACTCTATGAAGCAATTTAAATGTTTTGGAACTATCACGAATCAAGATGAGGCCTGAGGAATTTTATTGCATTGAAATCTACTTGTTAAAAGGAAAGTAGTTAAGTCAGATTTGGATGTTTGGATCACAATAGGAAACTTCTAATTTTCTTTATCAGTAGACCTCGTTTGTTTATGATATTATAACTATTAGGTTTCTCTAAAAAAAATGCATGTGGAAAAATTCTATGTACCAAACTATTGAATGTGCAGCTAATTCAAGTAGAAAATTTTCCTATAGATTTGGGATTCGAACCTGAAAGTTTGTGATCATTGAGGTAGAGATTAAAAAAGCCCAAATTTGTTAGTCCTTTGAAACTATCATGTATGGTCCCTCTGAGACCATTCCCAAATAGATCCAATTCATGAATATTGTGAAGATATGCCAAAAATGGAGGAATATAACCGTCGAGCTTATTGGTTTTGAGCCATAGTGTCATTAGCCTCATGAGCTTCCAAAATGACAAGGGAATAAAGCTAGTGTATCTTTCAAATCTCATTGGAAGAGGTTTCTCATCAGTTAGCTTATGTAACTAGTTTCCACTAATCTAGTGGGGAAATTTTTTTCATCGTCTAACACATAGAAATGATGGCTCACAAAGGTACACAATGTTTGGGAGGGGAGTTGTTCTCAAAGGGAAACACATTAGGTATGTATTTATAAAATTCAAATAAATATAAATATATTCCTTATTATTTTTTAAAGTAGATTTGTTCAATTATAAATTTAAGTAAATATTAATTATAATATTTAATTTTTTTATTATAAAGAAGAGAAGATAATAAATATTACCAAATGTAGGATTTGTTTTAATGGATCAATGAATAATTGGTATGGTTTGCTAATTATTTAAAATTAAAATTTGGTTTGTTTTATTTAATGAGTAATAAGTAATTGAGGATATACATATATATTTAGAAAAATGTTTGTATATGATTCCATTTTGAACATAAATGTGGTTTGTAATGTGGAATCTATATGATTCACACTACTATAAAATTTGAATAAAAGTTAAATTTATATTACACATCATTTAATACATTTAATTATGTATATGAATGAACACATAAATTCTTACGATCTGCTATTCTAGCATAAAACTATGCATTTTGTTTAGTATATGACAACAATTTTTAAGATTTTCTTGAGATTTTCCATTATTATATTGTATATTTAAACTTTTTAAAATATTAAAAATACAATATAGTTAAATATTTGTAAGAGATGTATTTCTGAATTTTTTTCCATATTGGATTTTAAGCCACCAAATTTTTTTGTATCGAATTGAATTCACACTCAAATTCAAATTCGAACTTCGTAACTATGATGAAGAATTTGAACTTCGTAACTATGATGAAAACCACAACTTTGTTGTCTTTAACTTCCATTTTATGAAGCCATCAATATCCCTTTCAACTATTTTCCACGAAATTTTTCTTCCATTTTATGAAGCCATCAATATCCCTTTCAACTATTTTCCACGAAATTTTTTGAAAAAATCGAGCTACGTCTTCACTTGTAACTTGTTATGTGGGGAAACTCTTAGCTATCAACTTCTCCATTAAACGAATCACAATCAAAGAAATGAAAGTGTTAATATATAAGGACCACCCTATCAGCTCTATCTAATACGTTCACCACTCTCAACTAAAATCATCAAAATTGAAACCAGAGTGTCTATAGAGAAAAAAGACTCTTTCGGCCCTATCAAAAAAGTCGACCAAATGTAAAATAAAAACATACGCAATAACAAAGAATAGAGTCCGTGTAAGTCGCATGTTTACTTGTAGTAAAACTATTATAAAGGCACTTAGCTAATAAGTATATGATTAAAAGATTAAAATTAAACTTGGATAAGTTATAACTTTTTAAGTTTTTCTGCCAGGTTGGTAAAACTGTCTGATATCTTATTATTTCAGTTAGATTTGATTTAATGAGGTAATGAGATTGAACTGACATCCGGTCAAACAATACCAATCAACCAATTAAAACCCTACCACGTGTATTTTAGAAGTAAACGTGAGATGAATATTGTACGGGGCTATTCTAGTTTGAAAATTCATACATATAGAATGTAGGTGAATACTTCATAAAAAATATGCAATTTATTATGAAAATTGATAATTTTTCGTGAATATCATGCATTTAATCATATATATGTAAACAATGTGCAATGTTTTCACCAAATTAACCAATAAAAATTAGAAACTGTCCACAAAATAGCCAATTGGAAACATTTCACCCCTAAAATTTCCCCGGGTAATCATGTCCATATAGTTGTTAGTTTTAAGGTCACATAATGGAAGTTGGGTGCTCTACATGCTCTGTCACCATGTTCCTTGCAGTTTGGAGTTGGTGCCACATAGTCACCGCACTATACTACTCACGGTCTTCAGTATGTGGGTTCTTTTCTCTTAGTCTAATGACTTGGATGTTTTCCTTATTGGTGTGGTCCTCTTATAGTGGATTCATAGGTTCCTATCACGAGGTTTTCTGGGTTTTTTTATTGGTTTTTTGGTTCATGTGGGCATAATGAATTCCCCCAATAAATTTATGAAGAAAGCATAATCAAACCCTTCTTTCGATCTAGGATTTCTCCTCAGTGAAACAAAATGTTGTATTAAACACATTACTTGGAAAGTTCATTGATTTGTGGCCACATTATAAAGTTGTTAAAGAGTGGGTTTCTGACAACTAAGAATATCATGAACCTGAGAAAATTCTCTATTGTCATAATGAATACAATTTATTTCACTTTGTAAACTAGGAAGATAAAGACTAGTTCTACAAATCGAGTGCCTATTTCATCGGCACCAAAGATTTGTTTCTCACTCATTGATCTCTTCAATTTAATGCATTTATTGAAATATCATATTCACCTATTCGATCATATTAGCTTTTTCCCCTCTTCTTCTCTTGGGTGAAGGAATTTTTAAGGTCATAGGGATCAACTAGCCAAGTATATTACCATTCATATGGAATAGGAGAATAATCTTTCATGCCCCCAATTTTGTGTTGAAATGAAATGGTGGTAATGATCCCCATGACATGTGACTTTATAGTTTTTCTACATGACATCAATGATCATAAAGCGTGTTGGACAGCTAGCACTTGGCACTATGAGGGAGAATATTCTCGAGGTGACTTGGTGTATAACAAGGTATATTTTGGTGATTGTGTGCATTTATTAAAGTTGGGAGATGAGGGTTTGAACTTCTAGGTGTTATCAGGAAAACTAGTGTCCATTTAGAGCTAATAGTCCCACTAAAATGGGTAGCTATCTTAGAAACAAACAAACTAAAGTTACTTGTGTCTTCCTTTATGAGAGATAGATGAGAGAGAAGCAGAAAGTACCAACCTCAGTCTTTCGGTTGGCTCCTTGCTTGTTTCCTCCCTCCTTTGACAGAGCTTTGCCACTCTTTCCTCACTTGTTTCGCTTCAAAGAACACCTATAGAGTCAAAGAAACATAATACCATCAAAGCATAGAGATCTATAACCATAAACAATATAGGATCAAATGTATATTAACCATACAAATGCATATATCAATAAAAGATTTAGAAATATACAAGAATATGGAGGAAAACTCAAATAGCTTTATTGATAGAAGTAGTAGCAGAGAGGATTACAACCCAGCGGTCTAACCCAACGCCATCCTCCCAGCATGAAAGCCCTCTTCACCTCATGAAAAGCAAGATCACCCAACACTACAATGTTTCACAGAGAAACCAATAGCACTTACTTACAAAATACAAATTTCCAGCCTTTGGATCTCTAGGATGAGGGATCCATATATAGATATTTGCAGGTGGGTGAGTTAGCTTTTGGGATTTTAATTTGTGTCATTTCTCTGATAGTTCTTGGTTCCAGTTGGAGATTTCAAGATCTCTTACTCATCCCTTGGTGAATTCAGAGAGGCAAGTGTCAAATGAGCAGTTTCTAGAAGATTCTATGGGTTTCCACCTACCCAACTGCCCCTACCATTTGTCTGCTCTCGCTCATTGCACCCTACAGAAGGGATTTTTAGTATATCGCAACCTCTACGTGTAACAGGTGAGATGCATCACACCCTCATCATGGAGCAGTCTGTATGGTCCATGTTTTACCAGTTTGGAGTAGTTTTTCAGGGAGAACTTCTGGGAAATGATATAATCAGTTAACTTTGTTCCTTTAGGGTATGAAACGAAAATTTTAGGGGCTTAGAAGCCCTTGGTTTATGGACATATCTGATTGGGGTTGCAGTGCCCAGATATGTCTATAACAATTGCCCCCTAAAGCATGAGGTCATGAATCTTCTGATGTTGAGTGAAATGCTTTATCATGAGGATCCGAGGTTTTTCGAACTGGAACGTGACCTATAATAAGATATAATAAAATACATTATATTCATAATATTTTCATGATCTATCTGAGGTGGGCATTCCCATGCTCAAATTTATAAATTCATTTTCATGTACATAGGACAGACAACCATCTGTGTGGCAGACTGATGATTCTGGTAGAGCCATCATCCCTTAGCTTGGATGATTATTTGTGTAGCTATGATGTACATTTGATGTCTTTTTTCTCGAATATATGATAGCCTGGATGGATAAAACTAGATCCGTGGTCTTCAAACTCGTTTAATATTTGCTCAAAGTACAAGTCTATCCATGTGAAAAGATGTTCTGATGTCGAACATGGAAAGGCATTTCCTAATTACCAGCCAATGATGTAAGCTGTTAATAGGCGCGAGAGGAATCACCGATAATAATGATGACCCTCAAGGTACTACAGTACAATTCACATTGTGTGAATACATGAGTCGATGTAAAACACCACGTAAAATCTTTTGATTGAAGGCCATTGATGTAAAGCTGTTGCCGGAAGTGAGAAACTTTACATTGAGGCATTCAAGCTTCAAAGTACTGAAAGGGTTGTTCCTAAGTCAACTTTTTGGATAATGAGCTGATGTCGACAAAAAGTGACTCATTGTAGGAGGGCCTTAATGAATCCCAAATCTACGACATGGAATGGAGCAAATGATTTTGTGGAGGTGAAAATGATCTGATGATACAAGGTTCAGGGTGGTGGTCATGAAAGAATGGAGCATGAAGGTATTGCAGTGAATGAGGCGTAAGCTGGGTTGGTGAATTCTCTGAGCAACTTCTCTTGAACATATCGGCAATACTGAAATGGATTAGTAGCGTTAACCCCAAAAAATGATGGTACGGAGGACCAATGGTGATGTGGCCGGTGAATGGAATAACCCAACCCAACTCAATCATGGTGATGGAGTGAAAGTGTCATGTTCAAGAGTGACCTGCTACCAATAAAGTTCTTCAAGTTTTCTTCCCAATTTTTCCCCAGTCATTTCTGACCAATACCTTTTTATTTTTGTCAAGCTTGAGAAGGATAACATATGCTTGTTCTATAATTTTCCCTTCGAGGAAACCTATCACTATATTCTAGCGACCTAATGACAGTGAAACTTGCTCTTGTCTATAATGGACAAGTTTGTCGCTATTGTTTTGACGAGTTTAATGCCAAGGATAACTCGGTCCTTTTAAGTTTTAGAGAGTCTGAAAAGAGACAAAAAGGAAAATCCAATAATCCTTTTTCGTGGTATAATCCCTTAAGTCCGAAAAAGTATAAAATAATACAAAAGGGATCAATTTTCTTATCACTTTAACGAGCCGAAAAAGACAAGCACTCAATCTTTTTGTGTAATGATCGCTTAGGTCCAAAAAGATTAAAATATAGAGGAGGGATGGCACTTCCAATCACTTTAACGAGATGGAGAGGCCAATTGCTCGGCAATCCTTTTATATTCTATGAGTATAAAAAGAGCTTAAAAGACACTCATCCTCGAGGAATGAGTGATATTTCGGGTAGCAGCTGGTTCCATGTAAGGTTTGGAACTTTTCAATCATGGAAGTGTAAAGAAGGTGGCTAACAGAATCACTCGTCGTAGCTATTCCTCAAAAGGGTAAACAATCAAGTGGAGGCAAATGATTGGCTAAAAAGTGGAGGTGATGATAAGAACACAACCAAGGCTCAAAAGCTAATAGTTATGCGATCACACAGGTTATTTACTGATAGTAGGTTCATTTTTTAATGCGCTTGAACTCCGGGGGAACATATGCTCATAACTACGTTTATTTTTTAACGAGCGTGAACTTCGCGGAAACATTGCTTGTGCTAGTCATATAATAAGGATGTCTCTCATTAGTAGGTTCTTTTTTTAGGGATCTTGCCCGATGTGCAAATTTGCTCTGGATCCTTTTGTATAGAAGCTAGGAATGACCAACCTATGAGGTTAAAGGGTTGAGAGCCTACAAACTAAGAAAATAAGCCTACAAACTACGAAAATAAAAGGTTGCTTTTCACTCGCATGCAAAAGGTTTTCATGCCCCTAGGTATAAAGAGAAGCAGAGCTTCCAGGTTACCATATGTAAGTTTTTGGATTAAAGCAAGGTTGTTCCATCCACATTTGCAGACAAAACACTTCCTTGGCTTTGTCCATTAAAATAGATAAAGGTGAATGGTGGGAGCTTCCACTCATATAAAATTTGATGAGGGAATCCTTTTTCAGTCTAATCCCATTTTCCTGAATGGATGGGTGTGTCAGACTAGTCATATATCCTACGTGGAAACCTACCTTATATCTAAGTTTTTCCTACCAAAGTAGACCAGGGTGCATGCCCCCTGGGTTTAGTCACATTCACCGAATCACTCACGCTTATCAGGTGGATAGACTGGAGGTTGATGAGACATTCCTTATGCAAAAATAACAGGTACGGATGGTATTTGACTATCAACCATGTTTGAACCAGGAAATGAAAGCTGGTCAATGACCTGGACCATTCTTCCTTCATATGGGAAACACATCACCCTAAAGAGTGAGGAAATAATAGCTCCCATGCTATAAATGTAGTCACATCCAAGGAGTAGATTGTAATCTAATGGCCCTTAGACTACCATCATGTTTAGATAAACAATTTTCCTTCTCAAAGCTATAGGCCAATTTGGAAGGATCCCTGAGGGTCGACTGGTTCCTTTATTGAAGCGTAACATAGTTGAAATCTCAGGCAAAAGCGATAGCAAACCAAGTGCTTTCCAAGCAGTTGACAAAAGGATACTCGCGGAGGCCCCTTCATCTATGACAGTACCAGCCATGATCATTCTATAAGCTTGTACTATGATTCAGAATGGTACATTAGATGGTAGGTGGGGTCTCCCTGGTAGATTCCAATTTAAGGAAGCAACTAGATTACGTGGAGGAGGGACCAAATAAACAGCTGGATGAATCTCTGATGAACTTCCTTACTATGGGAAAGGAATGGGTAGATTTCCCCAATGTTCATCAGATTCTATGTTAAAAAAAAGAATTTGAATGGTGTCATTCTCATTCTCTTTGGGGAGTGCATCATCTAAAGGTGGACCTTCTGAAGACAAGACAAGGTCGACTACTGTCTCGACCTATTGAATTTGGTCCGGTGTGGACTTAGAGGGTTTACCTTCAATGATAGGTGCTTCGACCATCAACAAAGGCGTGTCAGTCGTATTTTCAACTAGCGATGGACTTGGCAAGAGTTTCTTGTATCCAAGTGGAAGTCGCTACGGTGAAGTAGGACAGTTATCCAAGACTCTTTTAGCTTCATCCAGGAAGGGACAATGGTGGAGGGCATGATCGCCTTCACACAGTCTACAAGGAAATTTAGATCTTCCTTTCTATCCATTAACTTCATTTTCACTAGTTGACGGTGTACTCTCAACATGATAATTAGAGGTTGAGGAGACCGGATTATGCAAGCGGGGAGACCAGTCCCTTAAGATCCGCGGGATGCAAGGAAAAGCTCGATGATAGTGGTCTCCTTTGCAAATGAAAGATGGAGATTTAGGTTTGGATGGTGCAGTGTGTGGATTTTTTCCATATGATGCATGATTGCCCCCTTTCGCCGTTGTCTTCCTCTTCTTCTTCTCCTTCCCTTTCTTCTTCTTCTCAGTTACTTGGTTTTTAATTTTACTAGCTTCACCAAGCAAAGAGGAAGAAGGAGAGTGAGAAACAAATGAAGTAGAAGGTTGGGGGGTAACTCTAGTATCATCTGGTTGCTGATTTTATTGCTCAGGAATCATTGTGTTTTGAACGACAAAGGTCGGGAAAAGACATACGGGCAGGCCAATTGTAAGTCTTGGAAGGGACAATGTAGCCATATGAGGTGCACCAACATCTCCTTAAGAGGAGAACGGACTAGGATTCCCCCCAAGGGGAAATCCTTGATTGGTGGACTCCATTTTCTCAAACTAAGACCAACGAGGGAACAGTGATGTTATTCCAATTAAAATAAATTTTATGACGCTTTGACACAGCTTGATTTTTCAATTTTAAAGAGTCGAGAAAAAGCTAAAGCTGACTCTAGTCACCTTCGATTTTTAATGAACCTAAAGTGACAAGTGCTCAGATGGACCTTTTCTTTTAAGGAGTCTTAAAAGAAACAAAGGTGACTAATTTGGAAATTTATACAGAGGGATTACCAAACTGTTCGCAAAACTGTAGAATACTTTTTATGTATGGCAGTCAATCTTCCTTAATGATATGTTCAGTGCATTGTGATCGATAGGGTAGCAGATACGGCTTCCTAAGGATAAAGGATATAGCCTATTGTGGTATCCCAATATATACTCGACGGTATGTGGGAGCACAAGTCCATACTGGCACTTATTGTATCGAAGAGGAGGAATCACCCAATCTACGATGAAAACGATAGTTACCAAGATTTACGACGCCAGAATACATCTCTAGCCTAGACTTCTAGATGTTGTGCATTAGGTTCCAAAGCGTTTGTATGTTCATTGAGGTTTATTTTATAGTTGATCTTTATTAAGAATTTTTCCTTTAAGGTTCACTGTGTGATGTAGATATACAATTCCTAAATATGCAATGTAAGATGATAAACAATCATTTACTTTTCGTTTTGCGATGAAAATCCTAGCTACTAAGGAGAAAGAAGTAAAATTATTCCAACATAGCACAAAGAGCACACACTAAGATGCACTGTCCTAAATCAATTTCCACATGCATTCCAAATGGAAATGCACATGCATGTATTTCTTTTTCAATTTCCTTAATGTGAGAATGACAAAAATAAAACTAAGTACAGATCTAAACTACCTTTCCTCAAAGTGACACTTTAGCAATTTCTTGTTCAAAAAATGAAAGGAAGACTAAGATGACACTTTCAATTTCGACTTGAAAACTACTTTCGAAACTTCAAAAAATTGATGATCCAAATCAAATACAATAGAAAAAGTGTAATCGACAATCTACAAGAGGAAGACTTTATGACACTCTTTTCTTTGATTGAAAACGACACTTGCGACAGTTTCAAATCAAAAGATGATAGTTTGATTAAGCTACTTTTTGCAAAGGAGGACTGTAAATGATGAAAAACACATAAAAAAACATTCACAATTCCTAATCAATGGAGGCTGAATAATGCAAAGGAAGAGAGTTTCAATAGTGATATATTGATCATAGATAACAAAAATATTGAATAAAGCTGAAGACAATGAAGAAAAAACCAAAATCTGAAGGTAGAAATAGTCTCACTCAATCATCACACCTATAACACAAGGAAACAAGGATGCATCTCACCTGCAATGCACAAGAGGTGCGATTCATCTAGGCCACCAGTGGGAGATAGTGCGATGGTCGAGGGACGAGACTGAGCTTGGTTTTTGCTCACAGTTTGCAGCTAAGTTCAGGGATTTAGGCTAAGCTAATGATAGGCAGTAAACAGAATGTATAGGGGCTGATCTAATGAGGTTATTTGAGCTACCACTAGGGCACCTACGATGTTTGCAAGTTAGATAATCAGTCCATAAACTAACCCGAAGATTTACTGAAGTAGCGTTGATCTACTTTTTAATTGCATAACAAAAGTAGTTCGAAGGCTAGCTGTCTTAACTTCAGGCTCTGTCTATAGTTTATAAAGCAAACAATAGTGACTAACAATAAAACTATTTGTTCCCCAGCAGAGTCACCATTTTGTTATCGGGAAAACTACTGTCCATTTAGAGCTGCTAATCCCACTAAGACAAGTAGTTATCTTAGAAACAAACAAACTAAAGTTACTTGTGTCTTCCTTTATGAGAGATAGATGAGAGAGAACAAGAGAGTACCAACCTCATTCTTTCTCTTGGCTCCTTGGTTTTTTCCTCCCTCCTTTGATAGAGCTTCACCACTCTTTCCTCACTTGTCACACTTCAAGGAAAACTATAGAGTGAAAGCAGCATAATACCATCAAACCATAGAGATCTACAACCATAAACAATATAGTATTAGTTGTATATTAACCATACAAATGCATATATCAATACAAGATTAAAAAATATACAAGAATATGGAGGAAAACTCAAATAGCTTTATTGATAGTAGTAGAAGAGAGGATTACAACCGAGTGGTCTGACCCAGTGCCATCCTCCTAGCATGAAATCCTTCTTCACCTCATGAAAAGCTAGATCACCTAAGACTACAATGTTTCTCAGAGAAACCAACAACACTTCCTTACAAAATACAAAATTCCAGCCATTGGATCTCTAGAATGAGGGATCCATATAGAGATATTTACAGGTGGGTGAGTGAGCTTCTGGGATTTTTATTAGTGTCATTTCTCTGATAATTCTTGCTTCCACTTGGAGATTTCATGATCTCTTACTCATCCCTAGGTGAATTCAGAGAGGCAAATGTCAAATGAGCAGCTTCTAGAAGATTCTCTAGGTTTCCACCTAGCAAACTACCTCTTCCATTTGTCTTCTCTCAGTCATCGCACCCTACAAAAGGGCTTTTTAGTATGCATCACACCCTTTATGTGTAACAGGTGAGATGCATCACACCCTCAGCATGGAGCAGTCTACATGGTCCAGTTTTGACCAGTTCTGACTAGCTTTTCAGGGAGAACTTATGGGAAATGATGTAATCAGCTGACCTTGTTCCTTTACGGTATGAAACAACACTTTTAGGGGTTTAGAAGCACTTGGTTTATGGACATATGTGATTGGGGTTGCAGTGCCCAAATATGTCTACAACACTAGGGGAATATAATGCTCATGAGAAAAGGGAGGCATAATAGAGGAGCCTTTCCTATCCCTTTACTAGTGGTTTCCTTCGCTAGATGATGGCGAGAGGAAGATTGGCGGGGTGTGGACTCCAATGGTAGCACAAAATTAAATCTCAGATCCTGGCTCATAATGAATTCTAGAAATGACAACCATTTCGATGAGAGGTAGGCTTTGGATTCACCACTGCCTCCTTGGATTTCTTCTTCACGTAAGCATTTCTTTTTTTTATGTCTTTTTTGTTCTAGACTTGTGGTGTACGCAGTTTGGTTGGCCATATATTGTGTTTGTTAAGCTAGAGAAAGGGTCCTCTGACATTTATTGGTGGCCCTGGTGACCATCTCCCTTATTATTCCCTATCATATGTAGTTGTAAGGCATTTATTATTAATATCCCAATGGATATTCAAAGGTTGGTGAACCTTTGGGCTTCTAGAGGAAAGAGGAGGTTTAGTAGCAACGTTGGTGGCCAGTTCAGGGAGCTCATTTTTATCGTGAATTGATGCCAAGGAGATCAAGAGAAATTAATTGGGGTGTGTCTATCTATAAGGAGACATGGCATAATTAGGGTGGTACATAGAATATATGCTTATTGGTTACTTAGGGTGATGGGAGAAGAACCATGTGGTATTTGGGGAGGTGATTGTGGATTAGTTTGTGATTCTAGGAACACCCTTTAGCGACTGCATGGGGGGGGGGGGGGGGAATGAGTCATCCATTAAGGGAGCATCCATGTGGTTGGGCATCAAAAATGTTGGTTGGAGGAATAGATGGAGGTCGTGAGGAACCCTTAACGACATGCCCATGTTACAACAAAGGGGTAGACCTAGGCATGATGTGGAACATAGGGGGAGTGTCCAAGGCATCAAATTGTCCCACCAAATGAATATGGAGAGTTGGAATAGCCACATAGTTTTTCCTCTGTGAGGTTGGATTTTCCACCTCCATTTGATTCCCTAGAGTCTTAAATTTGTCAAGTGCAAGTGATGGTTGATAAATTGGAACGTGATAGACACAATGATACAATGATGTCATCAGCTTCTTGAATGAGATTTAGCATTATCAATTGAATATCCTTGATAGGTAGGAACCCACCCATAGAGGTCTAAAGAGGCTCTAGGAGAAAATCAATAGCTTCGAGGGGCCAATGGCACACACAAAATCTCATGTTCACGAAGCATTCAACAACCTCAATGACCGTGGAAATGCTACTCAGGATCAACGAAATACAGATGGTTAGTGATGTGAGTGGGTTCTAATTTTTTTTAATATCAATTTTGGCCTATCTAGGCCATTGATATGGGGTCTAATAGTTTTCATTTGTTTATGTCCACGTCCTTTTTCTTGTATTTGATGGACAAACAATCCAATAGGAGTAAGGACCTTTTTTTATGAAATATCAGACCATGACATAAATTGGTCAAGAATTAATAGAAATGGTTGATTTACAAGAAAATAAACTTATTTTCATATGGTTATTTGAAAGAAAGGTAAATAACAAAATTTGTTTATTTTTTATTAAATAGAATCTTATTCATTGAATGTGATCTCAGAATACATTGAATGATTGTTGTAATTCTCAATTTGTATAAACACTATCTACGAATATGTAATAAAGCTAACACAACTATATAAATTAAATAGTTGGTAAATCCTGGTAGGAATCAAAACACTTACTTAATGATACATCTTAGGATGCAAAACTTAAAAACAATAATAATGATAAATTAAATTAATTTTGTTTTTAATTATTATTTTTATTATTAGTATTTCTCATACAACTAAGTATGAAGGAAATGTGTATTTCCTTCCTTGTTGAACCACATGTTGGACACATGTTCCTTTTAAAATAAAAATAAAGGAGCTCTAAAATAAAACATGATTCGACAGGGATCAAATTTCTTCAGGTGAAAACTTATTTTAGAGTACAAAAAGCATTATGTATTTTTTCATTGTTTGAATTGTATTTTTGAATGCTACATAGATTACACAACTTAAACTTTAAGTCTAAAAAATATTTGTTGTATTTCAATAAAAAATCATATACCTAAGGATTAAATTGTAAAATAATAGGACCATTTCAAATGTTTTAACCAAAAAAACTTATTATTTCAATAGCTTTATATGACATATACATAATTTTTTAAAGCAATATATAAAATATTTTACATAACATGTGCATTGAGCCATCTTATGAGTGCACATTAAAATATACTTCAATATTAATTCATATTCAAATCATTTATTCGTAACCCTTTCTTTATATATATATATATATATATATATATATATATATATATATATATATATATATGAAGTTGATATAGACATAAATTGGTTAACATATATCTTCAAATAGTTTAGTTAAATCATGCGTTAAAATATTTTTTGAAAAGTATAAGTTTTAAACATCTTACTCACATGTTTTTTATTTCTAATTATGTTACGTTAAATTATATTAGGGCATATGGACAACTAATTAAACGTCCATAACATATTTTTTTTCTTCTTTATTTGAGTCAACATTTCTTTTATATTTAGAGAATATTTTTATTTTTATTTTAAGAGGGACAATGTCAACTCCAAGTTGAGAATGGACATACTTACACATCGCCCTCACACTAGGCCATAGAATAAGCCTCTCGACTAAAAAAGAAAATGAATATAAAAAAAATATAAGTGACTATCTATATTTGGTTAGTTTTAATTAAAAGTTTTATAAAATAGAAATATCCCGACACTCGTTGTATTCACTCAATTCATTTTTGCACTGAGAGGCACTCTCAACCTAGTATGGTTGAGATGTTGGAACATAATGTAATGTACTATTCTGAAAACAGTTTTACTTGTTCA
The DNA here is from genome assembly GCA_000404065.3 of Pinus taeda. Lineage (NCBI taxonomy): Eukaryota > Viridiplantae > Streptophyta > Pinopsida > Pinales > Pinaceae > Pinus > Pinus taeda. Next base: position 146,865 of record APFE031291976.1, read on the forward strand.
AAATAAAATAAAATAAAAACCTAAATTAAAGATTTTTACTCACTCAAAATAAAATAAAAATAACCCTCCTTTAAAATAAAAATAACTTTAAACTAAAATAATAAGGTAAACATGACCATATCAAGTTACCAATGATTTTTAAGCTCATGAGAATCCATGGTATTCATGTGGAATATATTAAACCATCCTAGATCCTAGTGCTTGATCCCTCTTGGCTCTTCGTAGATCTAGAGCTCAGATGTATATAGGTTGGTTAATAATACAACCCAGACACCCAATTCATTGTTGTTTCGATAGGCACTCTACAACCCAATATAATGGATATGTGTAGGCATAATGTAATAAAGTTTGTAAAAAAATAATTGTAGGCTCTATGGTTATAGAAAACTTAAAATATAACCCAAAAGATAAAAAGAAAAAAGAAAAAAACTAACTCTACTCTAATTAAAAGATTAGAATGTATAATAATTTTTCTATTGTTACAATCCTCCTTGTAAGTAAGACATAAAGAGGTGCAAGGTGATCCCTGTAAAATTATTAGAGCACATATAAGGATCTAGTTGAAGGATAATGGCACAAACTTGCAAGAATTAGAAAAGAAAATTGGAATTGAGAATGAATTTTGATTACATAATATTGATTTGAGACTCAATACATAAAGAAACTAAGTTAAACTTAGTTATACACACAATAACTAAGGCTAATTAAATGTAGATAAATCTAAGTGTGCTTTTTGTTATGTTAATATGCACATGCAACACATCCAAGTACTATATTTAACTAACTAAATCCAAGTGCACATCACATGTAATCACTATATTTAACTAACTCTAACTAAGTGAACATAACATGTAAGAACTAGAATTTAACCTAACCTAATAAAGGATAACTAGGTGCATGTTCACCAACACCCCCCCTTTAGCATAACCTAGGTGAGTGTGATGCGAAATGAATGGGTCCCGACAATAAGGCCATTTTAGTTACCCATGTACAATGCATGAAAAGAGGAAAGAGCGAGCATTCAATGGGACAAAAACCCCCCCTCAAAATATAATGCAAAGAGTATATCAAAGAGAATTGTTAGGCAATCATCTACTTCACCCTGAGACGATCTCACAAAAATTGAAACTTTTTCCTAGTGAATGTATTAGTGAATATGTTAATAGTTTTCTCATAACTAGGAGGGTACTGCAGATCAATGATCCCATCATGAACTATTTTTCTAATGAAGTTCATGTGTATCTCGATATGTTTGTTCATTTGTGTTGCACTAGAAATTTATGATGGGCCTCTAAATTAGACACAAATTAATGCCTATATAACCATTCTTAGACACATAAAGGCTATACTGAATATTTCGTTGTATACTTAATACAATTTTTTTAGCTTTAATATGTTCTTAGGATGGTTTAGAGATAATTGCATATTATGTAGCTGATATTATTTTTTTTGCAGAATATTGAGTGAATATTGAATAAAATTTGAATGAGAGAATATAGGGACTTGTTCCATGCTAATAAATTAATTTAATATCATGAAGTTATTGAACATACTCTAGAGCTCCATTCATTGAGAAAATGTATGGATTTGTTTCCCACTAAAAGAGGATCTTGAGCTTGGATGGCTCACATAGGATCTATCCTCCTTGGAATTCAAATTCAATTAGGGAACCAAATCAACAATTTTAGGGAATTGGAGAGAAGCAATCCCACTCTTCAAGGAGGCTTCCCCTTAAGTCTTTTTGTATAAATAAAGGGGCCTAAAATCCCAATAGGAGTTCAAATTAGTGGATAATAGATTTTGAGGAGTAGTAGGATTCTTTGGATAATATGTTGTTATGTATTATTTTGGAAGTGAATGAAAGATATCTTATTTTCAGTCTAACCATTTTTAGAGGGCTAAGGCCTCTTGGGTTAGGGCCCAAACTGGAGGCTCTAGTATTTGTCCTTTGTGTATTTTATTTGTGCATCTTCTTTATTTTATCTATCTAGCAATATTTACTTTCTTTTCTAGCATAATTTGTCTATGAGAAAGTTGTTTGTGTAGGTCTATTAATCAACTCTCTTGTAGGAAGTGTGGTTGTAGATATTGTGTTGGAAAGGAAAAATATAGTTAATAATTTGTTGTAAGATCTTGAATTAGTTCCCTTTTTTATCTTTGGTTTCTACAATTAAGTCACATGTTTGGTAGTCTTTTCAACCATCAAAAGAACAATAAATATTGTTTGTAGGTTAGGGTATGGTTTTTCAAGGCTTAGCATCATAATTTACACTCACCATTATATCACGAATTCTTTCCTTCCTTCCCCAATAACATCTTCGAGTAGATTATTTACAATGATCACTTTTCATATTTGTTAGAGGCATCCGTGTGCATATCTCCTTGTGCAAGATGGGCTCCTAATGAGCACTAGGCTTAGAAATAGATTAATACGCCCTTCACATACGGTATCCCACCATATCCTACCTTCATAACACCATCTAAGACCACATATTGCTTTCGGATCTGATCGTGTAGTAAAACATGACAATCCCATAACACTTTATCTCAATCTTGTAGCACTTTGGAAAAAACCTCCAAATGCATTCCAATTTGTCATAAAATTCTCCTAACCACCCCAAATAATTCCATAATGATCATAAAACCATATAAATGAATTAAATAGATTCATATACCTATTAGGAACTTTTCTTTGGTTAATAAAGTTGATAAACAATCATTCTCAACAATCATGTAGCAAAACAATAGTAATGTTATTCTATTTTTTAGCATGTTTTAATGAGGACCTATTGATTTTATTCCACTTGTATCAAATCCTAAAAGAAATCTATTTAATAAAAAAATTCATCCCCTAGAATTTTCAACTAATCAGGTTAGGCATTTGGCAGGTTAATTAGCTCACTAGTTGTAGAATTTTTCGTTTTTAGAGTAGTGTTTTTTTGATATTTTTTAGCACATCTTAACAAGGTTATTTTTTAATGATTCCACTTGTATTGAAGTCCTCAAAAATTCTAATTAATAAGAGAAATTACCCCATCTTATTTTCATTTGAGTTTCTTGGTAATTTGGCAAGTTAACTTGAGCAAAAAACATCTTGTATCAATCTTGTAGAAATTTGTTTTCAAGATCTTCCTTGCCTAGATTCAATCCAAATTCATGGTAAAAGTATATTTATAGCCTATGAATTCTCTGAGACCACTTTGGTTTAGGTGAGGCTTGGTTATGTTTCCATTACATCACTTTCTTCATGAATGTCGATTTCTACAATTAGTCCATATTTCCTTTTCGCAATTTACCTTATGCAAAGTGTGATTTCCTTCTTGAAAGAGTAATCTAGGACTTTTCCTTTCCTACAAAATAGAATATATTTCCTTTAATTTTAGTCCCTTTCCAGCAAGTTAGATTATATTTTCTTAGTCTTTATTATGATTTACCTTTTTTTCAAATACAATAGATTTCCTTTCCTTTCCAGCAAAAGTAGAATAGGTGTGCTCATTGTTATTGGTGGCTTACATATATCTTTGCTCAATTGAAGTTGTTTCATTTCTTCTTTCACTTGTATGAAAGGGATTTAGGATAGAAAGAGGAAGGTGTTTTTTGCACATATATTTTTGTCCCCGTTCAAGTTTTTACAAACCCTAGGTTGATAATTTGAGTTGGTATCCTTCGGGGTTGCAACATTCGCGTTGCAATACTGAGGCTCGTCACTTTTTGGAGAAATACATGAATAATGATCAAGATGAGAAAGTTAGCCAATAGAATCACAATTATATTTAAATTTGGTTCCTAATAATCACTAAGTAGGAGAACCACTCCCTTCAATAGTGTTTGGCATCATCAAACTTGAAATAATCAATCTTTCATATTTAGGTGCATGTTAAATCATATGTTTCGAGCCTACACATGATTTTATATGCCATCTTGTTATGAACATGGGTCCATTGTAAGTATTACTATACTTGAAAGAAAAATTATTTTTCTTTCAAGTAGAGCAGGATAGAGGAATAAAAACGAAAAAAAAATAAAGGAGGAAAAGAAAATAAAAAAGAAGATATCAGGTGAAAACCTCCTTTCGGGCACGTAATATTGACTCTCTAATTGCTAAAATCCACGAAGAAATCAATGGGTTGGAAAGTACAAAGATAAAAAAATGAAAAAGATCCTAGGTGAAAACCTCTTTTGAAGTGCCTAGGGAGACCTACAGGTTGAAACCCTCATTGACACAACTAGTACACCTAGGAAAAAAGAAAAACATGAAAAAAATGAAAAGAAAAAATATTATTTACTCTATATATCTCTTTACGATGAATGCAAGTGCTCTCCAACATCTGCAAGCAACAAAGAACAAGTTAGCACCATAAAAAAAAGTTGATAAAAAATCTAGTCAAAGCAAGTCAAACTTGGGCTTTCACCTCTTTTTCCTAGATGCTCCGAAAGGATCAACGCCATGTCAATCCATCACTCTCATCTATTTCCAACATCCACCCATCATTCCCAAGCCTTTCCCACACAAATTCCTTAATGTCGTGAAGTGCTACAAGAAAGCTTTGTGGCTCTATAGGATTGAAAAAATATACAGGACATAAATTGTTTTGACCATATCTCAAATTATATGCATATTTTTACCAATATGTTTCATGGGGAGATTTATACTGATGATGGTAACATGTTCAAGAAATTTCAGTGAATTCTAGTGCATATTTTTTGAGAAATTGGCTTCCATAATTCACAATTATTTTCTATTTTTCTCGATATTCATGGATCTATTGGCCACAAGGTATTATATGGAGAGATTCATAAGGATGATGGAAAAATTCTATAAAACTTTTAGGTGAATATAATCTACCATTTGCGAGATATGGATTAAACAATTTTCCTATAGGATTGTCCAAATTTGCTATACGATTGTGATTAGCATAGAGATAGGGCTCAAAGCTTATGTTTTCCTTGGGGAAATGAATAAATATGTCCACCACACCACCATCATCCATCCTCCACATGATTTAGCAACTTATCCATCCAAATATTCACCTCTATTCATAAAACGACCACATTTTCACCCTTTCTTCCATCCTTTCAACCACAACAAAGGCTTATAATCCTTGTATTTAGAATTATCATGAATTATCAATAATTTTAAAGGATTTATTTTATGGATAATGTTATATTAGAAGGGTCTATCTGACTGCTACATGAAGACACACAATCTTGTAGAAGTTTGCACAGACCCTACAGGACCACAGTTGGGAGCACTTGGAAGCACCAGAACTAAGAGTCAACCATCATGGAGGCATGAAAGACTCATTTCCTAGATCTTCGGAAAATACAAGAATTTTTCAAATATGCCACAGTATCATCGTCCACCTTCAACAACACAATTTTATCCACCTCCCTTAGAACCTATGTTGACAAGCTTTGATTAGTCAAGAACATTTCAAGAAACAATACAATTTTTTTCAAAGTGGAGCCAATGCATGGAAAAACAAGCATGAGAATATGGCAGCTCAAGAATAAGGAAAATCAACCATTGCCTTTGTTCAATAATTACATGAAAACATCAAATTATCAACTATAGAACTCAACTTCAGTATTTGTTCCATCTGAACTAGAGATTATAAGAAGGAACAACACCAATAATAAAAAACCTAGAAGACCTCTAGAAAGAAGGCTATAAACATTAGCACCTCAAGTAGATTATCACATACAACTTTAGGATCATCAAATGCCACCTCAACATATATAACAAAATCATGCAAAAAAAGTCACTCATGGTAAGGCACAAGAATGCAACTCTCTAACCTCAACCAGCGAACCTATTCTAGCTTGAGAAAAAAATAAAGTGTGAGAAGGAAAGGTCTTTTATAGAAAAACTTAATAACATTAAGCATCGGTCTTATATAGCAAGTCACTTAAATTTTATCCAAAGGAAAACCACACATGTGGGAGATACTTAGACAAAAGTGAAAAAAGACTTAAGAAAGTGGAATGCTATCATGGAAATCAAAATTTAGTTGGGGGCTAGCTGAGTTTACTCAAAGCATTCCAAGTTTATTTTGCATGCAATATCATTAAGGAAAAATAAAAAAAGAGAGAGAAAATATAGGTGGGGCGAGCTCACTTAAATCAAAGTCTTGCAGGCAATGTTGTGTGTGTGTGTGTGTGTGTGTGTGTGTGTGTGTGTGTGTGTGTGAGAGAGAGAGAGAGAGAGAGAGAGAAGAAGAAGACGAATATTTAAAAAAAAAATGGTGTACCCACCACCTCTTAGTTGTTACATGATCATATAGGCTACTATAGGAAGTTAACATATTGCTACATGAAGACAATCCTTTACCCAAAATAGCCACCAAAACCTCAAATGACTTGGAAGTTAATGGAATCTTTAGAAGAAATATATGTCAAAAATGATTTCCACTTACATTTGACAAAAGTATTCAATATATATCGGTTATTAGAGGGAAATTTGTATGCATTATACAGTATGAATTCAAGCACTAAAACAATTGGGTAGTTTGATTGTTGTTAGTGTTAAAAACAATGAAAATTTGCATGATATAATTTATTAACCTCCCTATCCTTTCCTCTCCTTGAAAAAAACATGCCTCTTTCCTCTGCTACAAGATTACTTTATCATAGAAAAATCTACTATAGTGAGGAAAGGATGATATGGAAAGGGTCTCTGGTCTATTTAATTTAGATTCCAAGGCCTAGGGGACATTTTAAAATGATGAAAAGAAAAAAAAAAATAGGCTTAGGAGGAAATTTTTGCTATGTTTTGATCAATTATGTGAAGTGCTATAGGGTGTTACAAGAATGTTACAAGATGCCGTGTGTTGCTACAATATTGCATCTGAGAGTGATCTAAGGGTTCTAAAAGTGGCCAAAAGGTGGGAGAGTACAATGGGCCTTGCCAAGGTCACAAAAACTGAGGAAGAAATGAAAGAATAGACAAAGGTAGATGCAAATAAAATTAGAAAATAATAGATGAAATAGAGTTGGTTGAGCCTTATTTAGCATGATCAAAAATTCAAATTGTCAACAACATAAATAGAGTCTCAAGAACCTTAAAAGGTCATCAAGAAACCAAGAAGACTAGCTAAGAAGAGAAATTAGGAAATAGAATACCCCATGATACATGAGGAAATGGAAATAAACTATTTTACCTAACATGTTCAAATACATGTCATCCAATCCATCAGGTAAATGAATTGAGAAAATAATGTGAACGAAGATGAGTAGATTTCCCAGAGGATGATCAACAATTTCGGTCGCGGAATATGTTAGGCCTCCAGATTAGATACAAATTAAGGCCCATCGAACCTTTCCTAGGAAAATAAATTCTTTATAAAATATCTCCTTCTACACTTAATAGTATTCTTTTATCTTTAATATGTTATGATGAAGGTTTATGGATAATTTCATATTATGTACCTAATATTATTTATTTTTGTAGAATATTGAGAGAACATTGAGTAAATTCAGAATGATAGAATCTAGGGACTTGTTCCCTACTAATAAATGAATGGAATACTATGAAGTTATTTAACAGATTATTGAGAACCATTGATTCAAAAAAATTTGGGATGTGTTTCCCACCAAAAGAGGATTTTCAGCTTGGCTAGCATATAGAGGATCTATCCTCCATGGAATTTGAATTCAATCAAGGAACCAGATCCATAATTTTAGGGAATTGGAGGGAAGTAATCCTCCTCTTCAAGGAGGCTTCCCCTCAAGTATTTTTGTATAAATAAAGGGGCCTAGAATCGGAATAGGGAGTTTGAATTAGTGGAGGACAAATCTTGAGGAGTAGTAGGTTTCTTTGTCTCATATTTTGTTGTGTATTATGTTGACAGTGAATGAAATTTATCTTAGTTTCAATCTAATCCATATGTTGGAATAAGGAATTGCTGAGGGGGGGGCTGAATTAGTAATTAAGAAACTATTACTTTTATTTCCTTATTGTACCTTCTTATATCAGAGAATTCATTCATGAAGCAATAAATTACTAAACTTTTAGATACGTAGACTCAAACAACAATCTCATGTAAAGCATACATTTGACACGGTGTTTGCACGTGGAAACCCAGAGCGAAAAAACCACCAATTTTTAGTTTGTTTTATAATATAATACAAGAACCAACTTAATTACATTTATTCGTTTGTGAGAGCCCACTCACTGCATGCACCAAACCCCTTAGTTTGAGGAAGCACTGACTTGCGAAGAGGCACCAACCCCTTAAGTGTTCAGGCACCAACCTGTCACTGCCACTCTTCTACTTTTTCATAGAATTTTTAAAAAGAAAATAGAGATATACAATGTTACAAGTAAAATACCATCTAATGGCTCTCTACAGATACAATTTCTACACTCTGTTTTTTGAACACTTGTGGTAGTCGTCCTCTTGCTACTCTCTCTATGTTCTTCTATCTTTTCTCAAGGTTCTCCACCATTTTCAACACGACACTACCCTTGCAACATTGTGTACCTCTATCTTAGGCCATAACTCTTATCTTTCTTGCTCTCACATATGCTCACTCTCCCACTTTTCTCAATGGAGGTTCATAGTTTTGTTCTTGTGCTACACTTGGCTTGATGCACTCACTGTCATCATCAAATCTTCCAAAATGTGTACTACTAGCATGGCTCTCCATTCTTTTGTTGAAACACACTTCCCCTATGTTGTCGCTTCATTTAGGATCAGAGGAATGGGTGATGACCACTTCTCTGTCATGTTGAAGGCACTCCATGCTATGTATGAAATATTGGCTCTCCTTACATATTTTACAGAATCTCCCCATGACCATTTATGGCTTGCAAAGACTTAGCTGGACATTCTTGCAACACTTTTTTTCTTCATTTATATTTATAATGCATGCACTAGAGTTCTTCGGACATCAACCAAACTGAATTTCCTTCAAATCCACAACTGTTGATTCATACATATTTAATACACCTTTGTACTATTTTTATATCAGTGGAATTGCACTATACAACTCTACGAGATCCTTTTCCATATCGATGCTTTTACACATAAAAGCCATACAAAAACAACAAACTCTGACAGTCATCAGTCGCTTATGTATAAGCCCCTCTTTGTCTTCTCCTCCATAGAATAAAGGGTTATGGCTGAGGGCTCATCCTTAAGGTGCTAAGGCCTTCAAACCCTTTAGGGGGGCTATATTTCCTTTGTTGGTCCCTTACACATTTATTTCATAAAACCAGTGCTTTATACCCGAGGAGGCCATTTATCAAATAATTCTCTATGTTGCCATTATGCTAGCCACCAAGGATCACCGATCATTGATTGCCAAAGTGATTTCATCACATGACACGTGTCGTGTTCCAACTAGTAACATGTGTCACCTAGATATTTCCCATTAGGCCATTCAAAACCTCGAAATAACATGCCACTGTAGGTTTTAACCCCATACATAAATTGCCTGCATACGAATTCTAAAACACAGAAAATAAACAATGCGAAAGCGTAACACGTAAAACACATATACACAAATATCTTCCCCTAGATCCCAAAATCGAGACTGCCATATTGTTTTTTCATTATATTCCTTTCAATGTTACAATAAATATTTATACATGCTGAATCATCCAATACCATGGACCAAAAACCATCACATCCAAAACCATGGACCACAAACTATCACGTGTCCACCCAACCGAATATAGGGTCCAAAAAATATTACCCAACATAGGCTAGTCATGGAAAAGAATATAAAATAATCCAAAATTCTCCCACTTTTTGTTTTCTTTCCACAAGGGACCACATGAGAGCTTAGTTATTTATCCAACCCTACAATGCCTATTATTTCTCTACACCAAGAGAACTTCTCAAAGCTCACAGATTTTGTCAATGCATCTGTAGTATTCTTCAACGAGTCCACCTTTGCCATCAACACGTTTTTGTCTTCTATCTTATCCTTCATAGAGTGATACTAAACATCCATGTGATTTGTCTTTGAAAGATAAGAAGGTTTCTTAACCAACAAAATTGTACTTTGTTTGTCACAGTATATCCTTATAGCTCCCTGTACTAAACCCATACTTGAACACAAACACTACAACCAAACTGCTTCCTTGGTTGCATGAGTGGTTGTCATGTATTCTACCTCAATAGTGGATAGTGCCACTACAGATTGTTTATTACTCATCCAACTAGCTGCATCTCCAAATAGGTTAAACAGATACCCACTTGTAGATCTTCTCTGATCCAGATCTCCATCCCAGTCTACATCAAAAAAGCCACGAATATCCAACACTCTATCCAATCCTAGTCTTCCTTGGTAGGAAAAACCATAAACATTATTGCCATGCAAATAACTGAAAACCCACTTCATTGTTATCCAATGCTCCTTCCCTGGTTTTGACATAAACCTGCTCAATACTCCCACTGCATGTGCAATGTATGGTCTAGTACAGACCATCACATACATCAAGCTACCAAATGCACTAGCATGTGGAACAGGGGACATGTCCTCTTCCTCTTCTTGTGTCTTGGGACACTGTTTAGCAGATAACTTCACACCTACAGGAACAGGAACCTTCATCGTTTACTACCATGCATATTAAACCTCTGCAGTATTATCTCAATATATTTCCTTTGGTTTAACCAGATCTTCCTCCTTGCCCGATCTTTTTTAATTTCCATGCCCAAAATATAGTTTACAGCACCAAGATATTTCATGTCGAATTTGGAGGACAATTGGGTCTTCAAATCCTGGATAATTTCTTTGTCATTTCAAACCAGCAACATATCATCCAAATACAAGACCAGATAAATAACATGGTCACCAATTAATTTAAAATACACACAATGATCTTCTTTGCTTCTGGTGAAGTCAAGGACCCATATAAATGTATCAAATTTCTGGAACCACATCCTTGTTGACTCTTTTAACCCATACAGAGGCTTCTTTAACTTGCATAGTAGCTCTTTCTTATCATTCACCACAAAACCTTTAGGTTGCTTCATGCAGATCTCCTCTTCCAGATACCCATGAAGAAATGTTGTCTTCACATCCATCTATTTTACCTCAAAATAAAAAGCAACAACAACAGATAAAAGTAATCTAATAGAAGCTACGTTGGCAACAGGAGAAAATATATCACCAAAAGCAATTCCCAGCACTTGGGAATAACCTTTTGCTACCAACTGAGCTTTTTATTTATCCACCTTTCCTTCTATATTTTTCTTCTTCTTGAACACCCATTTGGTACCAATTGGTTTCTTTCCAGCCAGCAACTCCACCAGATCCCAAGCCTCATTTTTGTGCAAATATGCCATTTCATCAACAATGGCCTCTTTCTAGAGTTTGCCATCCTCTAAATCTACTTCTTCCTTCATAGTTCTGGGATCATCATAAGTAATAGATAAAGAAAAATTTGAACAGAGAGAAGATGGACTATATGTTTATGGTTTCCTTCTTTCTTGAACTAATCTTCTCACACCCACAGTTTTTGGTTCTTCATCTTTTGATTTCTCCTCTACTATAGAGTTTGATTCTTCCTCCTTAAGCTCAAACTCTATCCTCTCAGGTTCCTTTGGTTTGAATTCATGTTTAATAACATCCTTCACCTCTCTAAACACCACATCTCGGTTGTACACAACCTTCCTTGTTACTCGGTTCGAAAGCTTATCACCCTCTAAACTATCCTTATACCCAATAAAGATTCACTTTTCAGTTTTACTATCCAACTTGGTTCTTTTCTCATTTGGAACATGTACATATGCATCACATCCAAATAGCCTCATATGTGAAATAGAGGGTTTCTTACCAGTCCATACCTCTTGTGGAGTCATATCCTCCAATGGTGATGAGGGTGATCTGTTGACCAAGTAACATGTTGTCTCCACCACCTCTACCTAGAATTCCTATCCTAACCTAGCACCATTAAGTATGCTTCTTGCCCTTTCCATCAACGTCTTGTCCATTCTTTCTACAACTTCATTTTGTTTAGGTGTCTATGGAGCAGTCTTCTATCATGCTACACCACACTTCTTACATAATTCTTCAAATTCCTTGCAGCAAAACTCTCCACCATTATGTTTCCTCAACACCTTTCTCTTCTTCTCTGTTTGGTTTTCCACTAGAGCCTTAAATTCTTTAAACCTATCAAAGACTTCAGATTTCTTCTTAAGGAAATATATCCATATATTCCTTGAGAAGTCATCTATAAATGATACATAGTACACAAACACTACCCAGTGATGGACCTTCATAGTTCGAACCACATCACTTTGCATAAGCTCTAGTATATGTTTCGCCCTCTACCATCAGAGGGGAAACCACCCGATTCTACTTCCCATATGCACAATTTTCACAAAAATCAAAATCTAGAGAGCTATTACTCATACCTTCTACCATACCTTTACCATGAAGTATCTGAAGGCCCTTCTCTCCAATATGTCTAAGCCTTTGATGCCACAACGTGGTCTTCTCTCTAGAGACCACTATATTTTCTACTCCACTTTCTGGAACCACAAAACTATTGCACCCATCAACAACAGTGCTACCTTCGGCTTATATAGAGTTCCAATCTGAACTCCCCGCATCAATACTAGTGCTCATTGAACCATCTTGTAGGCGTCCTCCTTGAACACTATTTCTACAACTGCATCATCTAGCTTGCTTACCGAAAGCAGATTTTTGGCCAATGTAAGAATACGCATAACACTTGGAATTGTTCTAACCCTTCCACCTTGCAACTTCAGCTTTAATTTTCTGCGGCGAATGATTCTAGCCTTCTTATCATCCCCTAAGAAGACATCACCACCATCATATTTCTCATACTCACAGAACCACTCTCTATGGGGAGTGAAATGAAAGGATGCACCTGAGTCAATCAACCATGCCTCATGAGCTACATGTGTACTTCAAGAAGCTAAGTACACATCCCCACCTTCATTTGAGGTGGTTTTCACCTCTACAAAAGGAGTATCATGAGATCCCTTTCCCTTTTCAGGAGATTTAGATTTACACTCCCTTTTGTAGTGCCCTTGCTTTCCACATTTCTAACAAACCAGATTTACAGGTTTTCCTGGAGATTTAGATCTCCCTCTAGATTTAGATCTCCCACTGGATGACTTATTTTTGTTTCTATTCTAGGACCGTCCTCGTACAAACAAGGAATCACCATTCCGACTCTCAATATTTTTCTGTCTGATCTCCTCCGTTAGTAAGGATGAGACTATTTCATCAAACTGTAAAGTAGTTGCATTGATACCTATTGCAATAACCAGTCTTTCCCATGAATCTAGTAGGGAATACAACAAATTGATGCACTTATCTTCATCTAAAATTTTATTATAAATAGATAATAACTGACTTACCACAGTACTAAATTTGTTCAGATTCTCTGTCACCGAGTCTCCATCTTTCATCTTCAGGTTATACAACTTTTTCCATAGGAATAGTTTATTCACTACAGACTTAGATTCGTACAAAGTCCCTAACTTGTCCCACAAAACCTTTGTTGTATCTTCCCTTGATACATTTAGCAATACTAAATCTGAGACACACAATGGTATTGTGCTCTTTGCCTTTTGATCAAAGCTCTTCCATTCTTCATCGGACACTCTTGTTGGTTTAGTACCTAGATCTACTACGATCCACTGATCTTTATCCACCAATAGATCCTCCATCTTGAGTTTCTATAACTCAAAAATTTGACCATTAAATTTCTCGATCTTTATCTTTCCATTGCTCACCATCTTATTTCAGCACCAGAATCAATCCCACAGATCTCCCACTAAATAGGGTTTACCACAAGCCTAATTGAAACCCCTAAACAACAAAGGCATCGCTTTGAAGCCAAAACAACTCTGATACGAAATGTAGATTTTATCCCCGTATAGAAATTACCTGCATACTAATTCTAAAACACAGAAAATGAACAATGTGAGAGAAGAACACATAAAACAAATATAACAGATATTTTACCCTGGATCCCAAAGCTAAGACTACCAGTTTGATTTTTCATTATATTCCTTTCAATGTCACAATACATATTTATAGATGCTGAAGCATCCAATACCATGGACCGAAAACCATCATGTCCAAAACCATGGACTGAAAACCATCACGTCCAAAACCATGTGGGAAAACCATGCACAAAACCATAGGTAGCTCTGCCCAACCTACTATAGGGTCCAAAAAAAAATAATTCCCACGGCACTGCCTCGGACCCCGTAGAGGGGGGCTACCTGCCCCCCTTGTTACCCTCCTATTGCGCAATTGACGCAACAAACGGGGGGATATGCCCCCCCTCTAACACCCTAGTTAACTATGTAGGCTAGTCTTGGAAAGAAAAAAACACAACCCAACAACCACGTGTCCCTCCATATTGTGATGTCATGTTGATGTCCGCAGCTACATGGCATTATCGGAACCAATCAAACACTACCATGTGTCCTCATAGGAGCTTCACTAACGCTACAACTTGTCCTTATCAAAGACAGCTAGACAACTCAACATGTCCTCCCAAATGAGATAGAAAGGTCCTCCCCCTTCTTGATTTCACATCAATTTTCTTTGTAAAATGATTTTCTTCTCTCTTAGCAATTTAACACTTCAGGCCTCAATCCAAGTGTCACTTTTCAAATGTTGAATGCCAATCGTCAATGCACCACTCTGTGTCAACTGTTCAAACCCCTAATATGGGTTATCACAAATCACATACTGCAACTTGCTACTATGCTACACCCATAGTTATCCATCCTCCGATCTTTGATATGTCGGGGCCTCCCATATGCAATATCATAAATCGATAATTGTCGGTACCTCTGATCTCTGATATTCCGCATTGCATATGGCCTAAATAACCCTGAATTCTAGTAGGCCATATCTTTCAAACCACAAGACCATTTCGTGAGTTTTTCATGTCATTGGAGAGCTGTCCCACAACACTTTCAAAAGAAGGGAATCTTATTAGTGACTGAGCCTGTCTTTTGCCTCAAAAGATGGCTCCAAAGTCTCTACATAGGAGATCATCACAACCACCAAGGCATGAAGCTCCATCATCACGTTGAGCATTGTTTTACATCAATGCCAACAGTTGCATAACCATGCACCTTCATACCATCAATTTTTCAACCATCTTCCACTTTGGCATTCATGGAAACAATATAGACTCCTCCTCAATGCTCTGATGCTAACTTTATCCCCTTTGCCATTGATGGAAACACTATAGACTCTCACTCAGGCATGATCTTCTATGATCCTAAATTTCTCCCCCCTTGACATCATTAGCAAAGAAAACATCACTTGCACTCCCCCTAAACCAATGTAGCCTACTCTCCCATGAGTTCATCTTGTTGAGTAGCTATCACCTCGTACCAATATGAATTCATTTGGAGGGAGGAGTCACAACTCCTATCTACTGCCTAAGATACTCAAACTGCTCTCTTGCAAGTGATTTGGTAAATATGTCTTCCAGTTGCTCTTTAGTGGGCACATACACAAGTTTAAAAATGTTGGCTACAACCTGTTCCATTAAGAAATGTTACTTGATGGGAATATGCTTGGTTTTTGAATCCATGACTAGATTTTTTGAGATGTTGATTGCACTAGTGTTGTGACACATTATTGGAATGGGATTAGACAAGTGTACCTGTATATCATTCAAGGTATTATTCATCTAATGAATCTATGTATAGAAAGTCGCAACAGTGATATATTCTACTTCAACAGTCAATAGAGAGATGGAGCCTTGTTTCTTACTAACCCATGATACCAAGCAGTCACCCAAAAAGAAGGTTGCACTTCAAGTAATTTTCTTGTCATCAAGACTTCCAGCCCAATGTGCATCTGTGTAGGGCTTCAGATTGAATTCTTTACTCCTAGCATACCACAACCCATATTCTATTATGCCTTGAAGATACTTGAAAATCCTCTTAACAGCCACCACTTGAATTTGTTGTGAATAGGCCTGAAATCTTGCCACAATTCCCACTACTTGAATGATATATGGCATTGAATATGTCAGATATAGTAAGCATTCTATCATTGATCTATATTCAGTCTGATTTACTTATGGCATTGCGTCTTCCGTGGACAATTCATAACATGTAATAATGGGTGTGTTGACCGATTTGCAGTCCACCATTCCAAACTTCATCAATGTTTCCTTGAGGTATTTGGACTGAGATATAAAAAATTATTGTGGAGACTGTGTAATTTGCAGACCGAAGAAAAGGGAAGCTCACCAATCAAGGACATTTCAAACTTTGTTTTCATATTTTTTGCAAACCAATTCCCCAACCAATCCACATCACTTCTAAATATGATGTCATCCACATACACAACCACTATTAGAAGATGATCATTTTCAAATTCTACATTGAGATTATTGTCAATCGAGCCTTTATTAAAACCTTGTTGCTGGAGATACTTTTCCAACCTTTAATATCAAGCTCTAGGGGCCTATTTCAAACCTTACAGATCCTTCTTTAGTTTGCATACAATCCCTTCACCAGAGGAGAGAAGAAGTCCTTTAGGTTGCTCTATGTAAACCTCCTCTTCTAAGTCTCCATTGAGAAAGGAAGACTTTACAACCATATGATAAACTTTGATGTTCTTATGAATGGAAATAATAAGGAATATTATTATGGCCTTTAGATGAGCTACTAGTGCAATGATTTCTTCAAAATCTACTCCTTTTATCTGGGCATACCCTTTGCAGACCAACTGAGCTTTGTTCCTAATTACTTAACCTTCTTCATTTAGTTTGTTCTTGAAAAACCACTTGGTTCCAATAACATTTTTCTTCTTTGGTCTTCAGACAAGCTCCTTTGTTTCATTCTTCTCAATTTTGTCTAGCTCTTCATTCATGGCTTTCACCCAGAACTCATATTCACTTGCTTGATAGACTTTCTTGGGTTCTATTTGTGACAGTAGAGCCAAATTGGCAAGATTTGTACCTCCCATGAGTTTCCTTCTGGTCTGGACCCCCTGTCTTTGATCTCCAAGGATCTAACTCTTAGGATGTTCCTTTGTACATACCTAGACAACATTTTTGGCCTTGAACATGTGTTTTCTTCCTCACCTTCATTGTTTGAAATTTTTTCATTCAGATTTGTGGCCCTCAACTTTGAACTCTCTTCATTATCTGGGTTCAAATTACTTATAGAGGGTTCAAGTTATGAGCCTACTTCATCAACCACTATGTCAATGCAATATTCTATCTTCCTTGTCCTCTTGTTGTAGCATTTGTACCTTTTTCTTTGAAAACAATATCCAAGTAGTATTCCTTCATCAATGCGCGAGTCAAAATTTCCAAGGTTCTTTTGATTTCTTTTAATGAAGCACTTTATTCCAAACACCTTGAGGTGTTTAACTGATGAGAGTCTACGCTTCCATAACACATATGAAGTTTTGTCACTGTCAGGCCTCAAATGTGTTTTGTTTGAAAAGTATATTATTGCCTAAGATGCTTCTCCCCATAAGTGGTGAGTAAACTCCTTCTTCATCTAACATCACTCTAGCCATTTCCTGGATTGTTTGGTTCTTCATCTCCACAAACCCATTTTGTTGAGGAGTTTTGGCCACTGAGATCTGCCTTCTAATACCTTTCTCTTCACAACATTCCTCAACCTCTTTTGAGGCGAACTATCTACCTTTGTCTTATCTCAAGCACTCTATCTTCAAATCTTTCACATTCTCTACCTTAGCTTTAAACTTCTTGAAGTGCTCAAATGCTTCTGACTTTTCTTTTAAGAGAAGAAGGCAGGTATCCCTAGTAAAATCATCAATTAAAAAAAAGAAGTACCTTTCTCCTTTTGATTTTTTGTTCTAGTGGGGCCACAAATATATGTGTGGATAAGCTCCAAAGGTCTAGATTAGGAACTCTTTTGATTTGAAATGAGTCCGAGATTTCTTGCTAAACTAACATGAATTGTAGATGGTGTGATTAGGCCTTCACAATCTAGGAAATCATTTTACTGCACCTATCTTACTTATCTTTTTTAGAATATCAAAATTCCTGTGCCCGAGCCTTTTATTCCACACTTGTGCTTTGCTATTGTTACTCAAATAATAGTTGACCCTTAATTGTGATTCTTGACTGAATTACCCACTAGTTTTCCATTTTTTATAGTGTCGATCTAATAATTTTTAGATTGGAAGGTCACATTATTCCCTTTGTCACACATCTGACTAACACTGAGAATATTGTGTTTGATTCCTTCCACATACAACATATTTCCTCTTATAAAGGGTGACCACTCCTTTTCCCTTTATTCTAGCTGGAGCATTGTTTCCAAAGGTGACATTACCTCCTCTGTCTTTTTCTTTTAGTGACAAAAGCTTTCTTTTTTCTCTAGTCATGTGTTTAGAGAAACCATTATATACATACCATTTATTTTCCTTATCATGCACTAATAATGCAAGACCACATGGCATGTTCTTTTTGATAATTTGTTTCAATCTTCCTTTATCCTTTGATAGGTGTGTATGTCTATCATTTTCAGATTTAGATAGGTATTGAAAACTACTTCTAAAATTGCTAGCTTTGTTCCCAAAATTATTACATTTAAAACATACAACTTCACATTGTAGGGGAGTGAAGGCATTCTGATTCATTAAAGAGGGTTCTCGAGACTTAGCAGTCCGATCTGTATTAAACCTAAGATTTTCATCTCTTTCAATGTTGACACTTCTACAATCAAGAGCTTTGTGTCAAAATATATGACACTTCAAGTAGTGACCATAAAAGAAGTAGGCACGCCTATTGTTAGACACATTGTAAGATATAGTAGACAAATACCTTGGTTGACTGGTTGTTCAAATCATCCTCCATTAATGATCTCCTCTTTGTTCGGATGATACTTTGTCTTCACAAACTCTTTCATGATTATTCCTCCTATGAATTTTTTGTTCTTCAACTCCTGTGGACCTGAAGTTTATATTCTTCTTCTTATCGATAGAAGATTCTTGTTCCTTTCATTACCCCACTCCAGTTCTGGGTCCTGAGGGCCTTTGACAACTCAGAATTTGATCTAGTCCTCTAATCCCTTCAACAAGTCTCTCACCTAGATCCTTCTTGGTCTTTGATTTCTCAAGGTCATTTCTTAGAGAGACCACCTCTGCTTCAAGATATTGGAATGTTTCTTCCCACTCTTGAATTATACCTTGAAGTAATTCTTCCTTTTGTCTCACTTCCTCTAGCTCAACCTTCAATGGCAGAGAATCATCTTTGCAATCTTTTGAGGTTGTTTCCCTCTTTAACTTGAACAACTTATGTTTGAGCTTCTTGTTCTCCACTTCTAATCTTTCACAGTTTCGTTATTCTTCTTTTAGTAGAAGAGCCAAAGTATCCTTAGTTTTGATAGATTATTCAAGTTTTTCTTTCTGGTACACAAACTCCTCATTATCTGAGTTGTACAATCCTTCTTCTGCATGTTGCAGTTGTTCCTCGAGCTGCTTATTTTTCTTTCTTTCTTTCTTCAACTCATCAAGGGCACTGATGAGTTCTCCTTCAAGATCTATGACTCCTTCATCTTATTCCTCTTCAGCGTCTATGAGATCCTTTTTCTTGGAGTCTATTTTGAGGGCCATAAGAAGATATTTATTTGACTCATTTTCAGATGAGTCTTCAAAGTCTGATTCTGGAGCCAAACTATCTTCTTTGTAATAAAACCCCTTCTTATTGTAGGGTTTCTTCTTCTAAAATGTCTGAGACTTATTTATAAATTTTAGATATTCTTCTCCTTCACCCTTTTCTTTGTATGGACATTTGGAAGAGAAATATCCAACTATTCCACAGTCGAAACACTTAAGGGTAACTTCCGTTTATATTTACTAGAGCCATGCTTCAAGTTTCTCGATAGTTGAGTGAGATCCTTATCAAATTCATTGATAGAGATGTCTCGATGAAATTTGTACTCCTTTCCCTTATTAGATACTCCGAATGTCGCTCCCTTTGGTTTAGACTTCTCCATTCCTACTCTCATCTCATAGATTGTAAGAGCACCATGTAGCTTATCCATTCTGAGATCCTTCAAGTTGACCATTTCCTCTATGGATGAGATTTTGGGATCAAATCTCATGGTTAGAGATCTCAATACCCTTTTAACAATAAATTCTTCCCTAAATTCCTCTCCAAGTCCTCTAATCATATTAACTACTTCATCAACTGTAAGGAAGTATTCAACAACACTTTCATTCTCAGTCATCTTCAAGCTTTCAAACCTCATTTCGAAAGTCTCAAGTTTTGCTTGCTTCACTCTATCATCTCATTCATGACACTGGTTAAGCTTCTCCCACTTTTCATAAGTGGACTTACAATGCATGACTTTCACAAGTTCAGACTGATTTAGGCCAGCTAGAATGGCATGCCCGGCCTTCACATTGTTTAGATACAGTTTCTGTCCATCTACATCTGTGCGAGGTATATCTAGGACATTGTAATTTAGTAGTATAGAGGTCCAAACATGTACCCCTAGGGACATGAGATATGCCTCCATTATTACTTTCCAAAAGGCATAATTGGCTCCATCAAGGATGGATACCTTACTCTAGTAAACTTCTTGACTCTCTTACTTATTCATAATTCTTTAAGTATCTACCTTCTAGTGGTTAAACTATTACTAAAGGAACTTGGCTCTGATACCAATTGTTGGAATAAGGAATTTCTTAGAGGGGTGGGTGAATCAGTAAGTTAAAAAATTGTTACCTATATTTTCTTATTGTACTTTGTTTTATGAGAGTATTCATTCACGAACAAGTAAACTAATAAAATTTTAGATACAAAAACTCAAAAAAAAAATCTTATGTAAATCAGACAGTTGATGCATTTTTTTCATGTGGAAACCCAAGTGAAAAAACCACCAAAATTGTTGTTTGTTTTAAGATGTAATTTAAGCACTAACCTAATTACATATGTTTGTTTGTGAGAGCACCCACTCATTAGAGGTAGCAACCCCCTTAGTTTCAACAAGAGCTAACTTCCCAAGGAGCACCAACCCCTTAAGCGTTCAAGCATCAACCTGTCACTACCATTGTTCTACTTTTTCATACAATTTTCAAATTGAAAACAAAGGCATATAATATTATAAGTAAAATAACATCGAATGGTTGTTTGTAGATATAATTTCTACACTCTACTTTTTGGAAACTTGTGGCATTCCTCCACTTGTTTCTCTATCTGTGCTGTGCTATCTCTACTCTGGTCTCTCCACTATTTCAACACAGCACTACCCTTGCAAAATTCAGCACCTCTAACTTAGGTCACAACTCTACTCTTGCTAGCTATCACATATGCTCACTCTCCCACTTTTCTCAATGGAGGTTCACAGTCTTATTCCTATGATGCACTTGGCACAATGTAATCACTGTCATCATCAAATATTCCCAAATGTGTACCACTGGCATGGCTCCCCATTCTTTTTCTGAAACACACTTCCCCTGTGTTGTCGCTTCATTCAAGATTATAGGAATGGGTGATCATCACTTCTCTGTCACGTTGTAGGAACCCCATGTTGTGTATTAAATTTCATCTCTCCTTATGTATTTCACAGAACATACACATGATGATTTATGGCTCACAGAGACTTAGCTAGACATGCTCACGAAACCTCTGTTCTTCATTTATCTTTACAATGTGTGCATAGGAGTTCTTCGACCATCAACCATACTAAACTGCATTCTAAGACACAACTATTTATTCGTAAATATTTAATACACCTTTGTACTATTGTTATATCTAAGAACTTGCACTATAGAACACTGCCAAAGCCTTTTCCATATCGGCACTTTCATGCATAAAAGCCATACAAAAACAATGAACTCTGATAATCCTCTACCACTTATGTATAAGACCCTCTTTGTTTTTTCCTCCATAGAACCAAGAGTTGTGACTGAGGGCTCTTCCTTAAGGTGCTCGGGCTTACAGGTCCTCGATGGGGGATATATTTCCTTTGTTGGCTCCTTACACATTTGTTTCATAAAACATACATTTTTTACCCTAGGAGGCCATTTATCATAGAAATATTTATGTTGCCACTATGCCAATCACCAAGGATCATGATAAATGATCTCCGAAGTGATGTCATCACATGCGATATTGCATCTTCCGACCAATGACATATGTCACCCGGATATGACCCATTAGGCTAGCCAAAACCCTAAAACAACCTGCCACATGTCCCTTTGTATCATGATTTAATTTTGATTTCAGCGACTACCTCACATTATCGAAACCAATAAAACACTGCCATGTGCCCTCATCAGAGCTTCTCTGGTGCTTCCACCTATCCTTATGAAAGCCAACCAAACACCTCCAAGTGTCCTACTAGAGGAGAGAGAAAGGGCCTCACCCTTCTCAGTTTCAGAGTGATTTTCTTTGTAAAAACATTTTTGGCTCTCCCCGTGATTTAACATATGAGGTCTCAATCCCGACGTCTCTTTTGAAACGAAAAACATTGATTGCTTATGCACCACTATGTGCCGACTACCGGGACCTCCAATATGCAATATCACAAATCGCATATCACACCTCGTTTTTGTGTTGCACCACTGATTCTCCATCCTTCGATCTCTGATATACTACGACCTCCGATATGCAATATCACAAATCACTAATCAGTGGTTCAATTCTAACATGCATTGAGCCTTGAATCCACTGATCACCAATTTTCAGGACCTTGGATCTCCGATATTCCTCACTACATAAGGCTTGAATCACCCTAAACTCTAGCAGGCCATATCTTCCAAACCGTAAGAGTATTTCTTGGCTTCCACATACCATTGGAGAGATCTTCTAAAGAAATTTACAATGAAATGAATCTAATTAACGACTGAGCCCATATGTTGTGTCAAAATATGGCTCCAAATCCTCTACATAGCAGATCATCACAACCACCAAGGCATGAAGCCCCATCATTGGGCTAAGCCTTGCTTGACATCATTGCTAACACTTGCAAAAATAGCCACCTTCATACCATCAAATTTCCAACACCATATTTAGAGAGCTAATTCATCTTGGGTTACGGCCCAACACATAGGCTCTAGTATCTCTCATTTGTGTATTTTATTCATACATCTTCTTTCTTTTATGTAGCAAGCAATATTTCCTTTCCTTTCCTTTATAGTATAATTTGTTTATGAGAAAGTTTCTTGTGCAGGTTTGTTAATCACCTCTCTTGTGGGAAGTGTGGTTGTAGATATTGTGTTGGAAAGCAGAAAATATAGTTAATTTCTTATTTTGATAGATAGATCTTGAATTACTTTCTTTTTTCATCTGTGTTTTCTGCAATTAAATCATTTTTTTGTAGTCTTTTAAAGCATCAAAAGAACAATATATCTTGTGTGTACATCAGGATATGCTTTTTCATGGTTGAGCATCGTCACTTAGACTTTTCATTCTATTACTAGTGCTTTCCTTCCTTCCCCAACAACTTCTTCGAGTAGACTGTAACCTACAAAGATCACTTTTCAAATTTCTTGGAGGTTAGCGTGTGTAGCTCTCCTTTTGCAATATGGGCTCCTCAGGAGAACTAGGTTAGGAGAGGGATTCATAACCATATCCTACCTTTTCCCATCATCTCTTGGAAAGGGATTCATAAACCCACATATTTATTTCGTCTCTCATACTATAGCAAAATAGGACAATCCTGTAACACTTTATCTCGATCCTGTAGCACTGTGTAAAAGCCTCCAAATGCATTCTGATTTTTGCCAGAATACTCCTGACAACCTGTAGTCACCCCATAATGATCAGAAGACCATAGAAATGAACAAAATGGTTTTGTATACCCATTAGGAACTTTACTTTTTCTAATAAAGTAGATAGACAATCATTCCCAATAATCCTGTAACAAAACAATAGTAATTTTCTGTTTTTTGTAGCATGTGTAAGGAGGCTATGTTGATTTTATTCCACGCGGATACAATCCTAAAAATAATTATTTAATAAAAAAAATTTGCCCGACAACATTTGAACTTTATCTAGTTAGGAATTTGGTAGGCTAACTAGCTCACTAATTCTAGAATCTATGTTTTTTAGAGTAGTAATTTTCTATTTTTCTTAGGCCATGTTAAAATGATTATTTTTTAATGATTCAACTTGGATTGGAGTCCTAGGATATTCTAATTAATAACAAAATCTACTCCATCATATTTTCATTTTATTCTCTTGGCAATTTGGCAAGTTAACTTGAGCGATAAACATCTTGTAGCAATCATGTAACAGTTTGCTTTCAAGATCTTCGTTGTTGAGATTCACTCCAAATTCATCATATAATTATATTTGTAGCCTATGGATGTTGTGAGACATATTTAGTTAATTCTAGGCTTGGTTAGGTCACCATTTAGCTCTTACATCACTTTCTTCTTGAATGGTGATTTCTACAATTAGTCTAGATTTCCTTTCAATAGTTTACTTTATGGAAAGTGTGATTTCCATCTTGCAAGAGTAATCTAGGAGTTTTCCTTTCCTCCAAAATAGAATATATTTCCTTTAATTTCATTTCCTTTCCAAACAGATAGATTATGCTTTACATTTTTGCAAATAGAATAGATTTCCTTTCCTTTCCAATAAAAGTAAAATATGTGTACTCATTGTTAATGGCAGATTACCTAGATCTTTACTCATTTGAATTTTTTTCATTTCCTTCTTTCACTTGCATCAAAGGGAGTCAAATGAAGAGGAACATGTCTTCTACGCATACATTTTTGGCCCCTCTTAAGTTTGTACGAAACCTAGGTTGATAATTTTATTTGGAAGCCTTCATATTTTTAGCATCCTTGTTGCAATACTAGGGATCATCACTCTGCAAAATTTTATTGTACTTTGATTATCACACCATCTGAAATTAAGACAATGGACACTAATACGAAGCTCAAAAGGAAACTTTTGTAGCCAAATGGCTTGAATAGTGACGTTAACTAGTCCTTTGTACCTAGCCTCTATTGTTGATAAAGAAATGGGAGCTTTCTTCTTTCTTGACCAAAAAATTAGCCTAAATCCAAAACTAAATACATAACTGGATGTGGACTTGCAATAAATATTTTCACTAGCCAAATCTAAATCTGATAGACCAATGAGATTTAAAGAACAATTTGTTGCATAGTGAATCCCATAGGTGATTATCCCTTAGACATATCAAAGGATGTGCTTTGCATACTTCAAGTGTAAATCATTTTTCTCTTGAATGTATATTGAAATTTCTCCTACGGAACATGAGAGATCAAGATGGGAATGAGTGACATAAAGGAAAATTCCCACAACATGATGATACAATGTGGACTCAGCCAATGGTGTGTGTTTTCCATTCTCAAGCTATGTCCCTGATAAGAAAGGTGTGGTGGCTAGCTTGTAGTCACTCATGTGAAATAATGCCAAAAGATATCTAACATACTATGGTTGAGAAATGGTAATCCCAAAAAAATTCTGATTAATTTGTAGTAGAAGGAACAAATTTAGCAAGCCCATATCTGTCATAGAAAGCCATTTATGCAATGAAGTTTTAATCATAGAAATGACAGAAGACGAACTAACCTATTATCAAAATATATTCTATGTATGGTATTATTATCAACAAGGAGTCAATTTTCTTCAACAAATAAACATTGGAAATAATATTTTCCATATACAAATTTTTGAGATAACAAATAGGCATCCATATTTGAATACCACGCTCTAGGTTCTTCCTTGAGGGCATAGAGAGACTTTTTTAGATTGCATACCAGAGATGAAATTTTCACATATTCCTATGGCTACTCCATGTAGGTTTCCTCCTCGAGATCACCATGAAGAAAGGAATTCTTCACAACCATATGATGCACCTCCCATCATCTTGCTACTGCAATGGAGAGAGCTAGTCGAATGGAATCCATTTTTTCCACTAGGCAAAAGTCTCATCATAATCAACACCATGTACCTGCTGAAAACCTTTGGACACCAACCATGCTTTATATATACTAACTTAGCCATCTACTACTTTATTGGTCTAGTAAACCCACTTTCACCTAACAATTTTACAAGTGGAAGGTAGCGGAACTAGATCCAAAGTCGATTTCTCAATGAGAGAGATGTATTCCTCATCCATTGTTGCTTCCCATTGAGGATTCCTAGCAGATTCTGCATAAGTGAGTGGATGAGGTGAATACATCATATAATCATGCATGGGAATGCATGGCTCCATAGGTAAGAATGTTTGTGGAGCTTCCTCGAGCTAAGGTATAGTTGCAGGATCATCTAAGAGATCACTCATGTTGTGCCATTTTTATGCTAAAGGGGGTCAAGAATATTCCGAACTACATGAGGAAGTATTATCTCGATGTTCAACAACTAGTGGACCAATATGTGTCACAGGAAAAGACACATCTATATCATAATTATGATCTAAAGTATCATCTACATACTCATCAATTACTATTGAGGGAAACTCTATAACAATTTCATTTGATGGTGCATGCAAAGCATCTTCCTTAAACTTTACACTCCTTTCGATAAAGAGGCCTTCAATTTTGATATCAAGCAATATATACCCTTTGACTTCATTAAAATATCCAACAAACATGCATGCCTTTCCCTGAGGGTCCAAAGCCTTTCTCTTCTATGTAGGAATGTGAGCCCATGCTTGAGATCCAAAAATGTGGAAATCACTGGCTTTAGGTTGCATGCCAGGCCAAACCTCATAAGGTGTTTTCCCAGTAACATATTTGTCAGGAGATCTATCGAATATGTATGAGGCACAATTGATAGCTTCAACCCAAAATTTTGGTGGAAGAGATCTTGCACGCAAAATACAATTGACCATTTCTTTCAAAGATCCATTCTTCCTCTTGACCATCCAGTTTTGTTGTGGAGTGTAAGGAACTATATGCTACCACTGTAGGCCTGTTTCATTTCAAATATTTTCGATTTGAAATATTTTTTCCTAGTATCTATGTGAAGGATCTCGATGCATTTTCCAGCTTGATTTTTTTAATGCGCTTTGAAAATATTTAAATGTTGAACAACTTCAGACTTTAGTTTCATGAAAAACCCAAGGGAATATAGCGTAATAATCTATAAATGACAAGACATATCTTGATTTTCCCATTGAATTTAACTGTGTACAAGCTCCAAAGGTGGAGAGGCTCTCCATGCATGCCCCTTCTCAAAATTGTCCTGTGGATGCTTTCCATGAGCACATCCATTACAAACACCATTTGAAAATTCAATAGTCCACAATCCATTGAGCATACCTTTCTTTATAGGTTGTTGCATATATCTGAAATTCAATTGTCCAAATCTCTCATGCCAAATCCTACTTTCTTTATTTGGGTATGTAAGTAGAAAAATAGAATATGACTGAGGAACAAAATAAAAAATGTAAACATACAAGATTAATCATTTACCTTTCCAAATGCAATCTTAAAGTTGGTTTTTATATCATAAATACTCACGGATGCTAGGGTAAATTCCACTTTCCTTCTGGTGTTGGTATGTATCATTTGATACACTAAAATAAGATTCAAATAAATATTTGAAGTATGTAAGACATTCTTAAGACTTCCATTTTTGAATTGCACTCTTCCTTCTCCAGTTGCTTCAACTACATAATTGTTCCCCATGAGAATAGTAGGAACTTAGTTTTCATGTAGAGAATAAAAATATTCCTTTGAAAAAGACATATGATGTGAAGATCATGATTCGATGATCTATTCTTGCGGTGTAGAATGAAGGAAAATCAAAGCATGACCATTAACCCTTGTTTATGATGGAGTTTTCCTCCGTATTCTTCTTAGCACTTTTTGGAATGTGATGACCAAGATTATTTTGCTGAAGAGTATTTACCATCAGCTCAATATTATTTTGCATGAAAGTAGATTGAGGATGATAACCTATGTTACAATAAGAACACTTCAATTTTCCTTTCTTTCCATTTTTACCGTTGTAGCTCAAAGGGTCATCTAGAGCTTTTGGATTTCCTCCCTTTATTGGATCTAGATATCTTGCCTTTCCTTTGCCTTTGGATGATAATTTGGTTTCGAGTTGGAATTTCCTCTACCATGCATTATAAGTGCATGTGCATTTGAAGACTTTAATGAACCCATCTTGATGAGTTTATCCTACCCATGAATGAGAGACTCAATGAATGCATCAAATTTTGGCCTTTTCCATTTATCTCTAGTTGTGGGTCTAAGTCTACGAAATGTATAAATAAAAATGACATGTTCACAACTTAATTTAGAAAAAATAGGAAGGATCAATTAGCCTTCCTACTGGATCTATCGGCCCCAAAATCATGAATTGAAGAAAAATGATTTGAATTTTGTAAAGAAATCTTGAATTTTCTCAAAGATATTTGGATTTAAGGAATTTAGCTCATTTTCAAGAATATGATCTTGCATCTCATCCTTCTCTCCAAATAAACTCTCCAAGGTTATCCATACATCATTCAGGGTGTTGCATGAGTCCACATGGAAACATAATGTTGGAGATGTGGACAATAATATAATACCAAAAAGCTCTATCCATCACATTGAAGTATTTGATTTTTCAATGACAAAATTTGGTTCAACTTCCATATCCATAACTATCCAATACAAGCCTTTGCTTTTGAGGTGAAGAAAAATATTTGGCTTCCATCGAAAGTTGTTATACGGAGTAAGAATAGATGAATATGGAAATTCCATTCTTTCGCCTTGAAACTATGGCAATTATTGCAACATATATCTAATATTTTGATTCACAAATCAAATCTCCAAATAATTTCCAATTATTTGATCTTCAAACCTGTAAAAAATTATTAATTGACCATCTCCAAGCCCCTATAAATCTAATACCATGTAAACTTATTAGAACATAGATAGGGATATAGTTGAAGAACAATTTCACAAACTTGCAAGAATTGAAAGGGAAAATTGGAATTGAGAATGAATTCAACTACAAAGTATTGATTTGAGAATCAATACATAAAGCAACTAAATTAATCTTAATTGAACATATAATAACTAAAGCTAAGTGCACTTTAAGTTATGTTGATGTACAGAAACACCACATGCAAACACTAGAGTTAACTAACTAAAGCCAACTACACACCACATGTAAGCACTACATTTAACTAACGCTAACTAAATTAACATTAAATTCAATAACTAAAATTTAAATAAAACAAATTGAAGATAACTAAGTGTATGTACACCAACAATCCCTAATGCGTTTGTGGGATTTGTTACAGTGAGCACATGGAGTATTGTGCACCACCTTTCAAGGTTTATATGCAGCTGCAACGATGTTTTTTAAAAAATTCAATCTAATTTTTTTGGAATAGATTACTATTGTTACTCTAGATTGCATAGCCAGAATTTTGAAGAATGATGTAGTGGGAACTATTTTTCAGATAAAAATTTTTGAAAAAAATAGCCACGATTTATTCAGAATTTAAAAGAATGATATAGTGGGAGCTATTTTTTCAAATAGTAGCTTTGACAAAGGATACACCACAATGGACTCTTGTTCATTGATAGATTGGATCTTCTTTATCCATATTACAATCTATTTACCTAATTCTCTCTGGGCCTCACTTAAAATTAAAAGTGCAGTTATCCATCCTAGGTTAAATCCTCTCCAAGATCTCCAAATAAAATCTGAAGAATCATCTGATCTTAAATTTTCTCTTTAAGGACTAATAAAATTATTATATTACTCAAATACCATCACAATTACACCCTTTTATTATATTACTCAAATACCATCACAATTACACCCACTCAAACAAGTCGTTATTGATTGTCTCCAACCATATTAAAATAAAACATGTTTAAAATTTAATTTACAAAAAAATATTTTTTGCATGCAAGTCCCTATTTTGAGGGAGTTACCGCAAAATTTCAAAGTATTTTAAACCTTCACTTTAGATTCATAGGTTTCATCTCCATATTCTACGATGTGTATTTTCTGGAAAGCAGTCAATCTTTGAAATATGCGTTTCATTGTGAAAAATCTCTGGCCATATTCTCTGACATGCCTAGACCTCATATCTCATATATTACAGATGTTTTATGTGTTCTATACTTTGGAAGGTGTTTTCGCATTTTTTTAGTCTAATTTTCTCATAATCTAGTAGAAATTTTCTAGAATCACAAGATTGTGTTGTAAAATCTTCGCAGTCTTAGTGCCTCATCATTTTTCACCATGTTGAATCCATATATGTAGTCAAAAACCATTTTAAATAATCAAAATTAAGATTTAGTAAACAAAAATCATCAAAATATGGCCGAAACTTATAAAACATAGCATGTTTGGAAAAAAATCACTAATGTAATTATAATTATTAATGGTCACAATTAATATATAGACCAGCCTCGATCCATCTTAATTCCAAGAGGGTTCAAATCTTTTGAGGTACATTTTTTTAAAGCTAAAAGAGATTTGACCCCTCTAGATGTTTCATAGATCTTGAATTAAGATGGATCTAATATGGTTAATATTAGAATTCAATATGATTCGTAGATCCTGAATTAAGATGGATGTAAGATGGTTAATAGTAAAATTCAATATAATCGGGATATGGAAAAATTACTTCACTTGCACTATTATAGTCATAAAAAATATTAAAATTAATGTAAAATAATTAAAAGTTTAAAAAATTACTATATTTCTAAAAAATTAAATAATAATAATAAAATAATTTGGGTCATAAAAAAATATTAATTAAGAAAAGTTGAGTAATATTGACCTATATTTAAAAATATATTAGTAGATACTCATCTTCCCCTTTGGTCATTTGACTCTTAGTTCATTCGTTCACTTCCTAAAGATGGATCTCCTTTGGGATTTGAATCATCAATAAGATTCAAATTATACTGTGGAAAATATGAACCATCTTTTTCTAAAAAAACACCACGTAAACTTAAAATCTGACATTATTTGCACTCACGAAAGGGGGGCATGGAGTGAGATATGTTCTCTCCAAAATTCAAGGGTCAAGATTAAAAGAAGCGTCACCAACCAACAATTTCTGAAAAATTGTCATGAAAATATTTATTAATTTTCCCATTTGGTCGTTTGAATCTTCTTTCATTCATTCACTATCCTGAGGATGGATCCCCTTTGGATTTGAAATGTCCGCAAGATTTGAATTATACTGTGGAAAATATGAACCATCATTTTCTAATAAAAGACAACATAAAATTAAAATCTAACATTATTTCCCCGTGTGGAGGAGATACATGGAATGAGATATGTTCTCTCAAAAATTCAAGGATCAAGATTGAAAGAAGAGAGACCGACCTACAATTTTTGAGAAACTGTAATGAGAATATTTATTCATCTTCACCTTTAGTCATTTGACTATTCATTCATTCATCCATTGTCCTCAAAATGGATCCCCTTTGGGATTTGTAATGTCAACAAGATTCAAATTATAATGTGGAAGATTTCAACCATCTTTTTCTAAACATAAAAAAATTATTTTAATAAGAGAATGCAATGCATAAATGAAATATTTAGATACCCATGTCAAATAAAATATTTCAATGTTAAGTATGCATATACTTATATATTATAAAAAGAGATTGAAAAAAATAAATTCATACCATGAAAGCATTTCATGTACTCACACTATTTTATATTTTAGTCCCATTTTAGTTATATTTTTTGGTCAATTTTGCATGAAATCTAGTAAAGATTTGATGAAATTACACTTTAAATTGTGTACTCTACACAATCGAAATATCCATGTGTCAACCTATCTATATAGAACCAATATAGGCCCATCTTAATCATGGATCTACTCATCTTCCCCTTTAGTTATTTGACTCTTGTTTCATTCATTCATTGTCCTGAAGATGGATCCCCTTTGGGATTTGAAATGTCAACATGATTCAAATTATACTATGGAAAATCCCAACCAGCTTTTTCTAAACATAAAAAGTATTTTAATAAGAGAATGCAATGTATAAATGAAATATTTAAATGCCCATGTCAAATAAAATATTTCAATGTTAAGTATGCATATACTTATATATTATATAAAGAAATTAAAAAAATAAATTCATACCGTGAAAACATTTTATATAGTCTCACTATTTTATATTTTAGTCTCATTTAGGTATATTTTTTGGACAATTTTGTATGAAATCTAGTAAAGGTTTGATAAAATTGCAAGTTTAAATTTTGTACTTAATGCAATCCAAATATCCATATGTCAACCTATATAAACCCATCTCAATCATACATTTATGATGATATATTTAATATTATGAAGCTTAAATGCTAGCTAAATATGGGGTTGATATGGATCTATAACGGTTCATTAAGAAATGAATTAACATATAGTTTATATTGAAAAGGTAATAAATGTATGACTTAAACATACGCAATTTTTAAAAAAAGTGTGAAAGATTATTTACTATGAAGACTTTGATTTTACCATGGTGATTCTTAACATTTAAATAGACTTTATTAAAATTTTATTGGTCAATGTCATGTATTATTGTGTTGACAAAGTCATAAGATTATTTACTATGAAGACTTTGATTTTACGATGGTGATTCTTAACATTTAAATAGACTTTATTAAAATTCTATGGGTCAATGTCATGTATTATTGTGTTGACAGAGTCATTCTTCCGCTCAACATGAGGGCAATGCGTGATCCCATCCATCCTCAACCTTGAGTTGACAAGTGTTCCCTTTAAAATAGAAAAAAAATATTCTATTACAAACAAGCTTAGATCATCTTAACTCCATACCTATATCTCAAGGTGCAAACCTCTTTTTTAATTGAAAAAGAATTTAATTGCTCTCTTAACGTCATAGATCCTTTAAGATGGATTGGGTTCTTTTAATTTCTGCTTTTAAATTTTATATATTCCACATGAATACCTTGGGTCAATACAATAGATTAGCATTAACTTTGAGGTAAAAAAAATTGATTGTCAAGTTTACCTTAACTACCGAAAACAATTAATCAAAATGCGTTTTCTTTTATTATTTTAGTTTGAAGTTATTTTTATTTTTGTTTTATTATTATTTTATTTTTGTTTATATAACATTAGAGCACCTCTTGTTACAATCTCACTTTTACTCTTCCTTTCAACCATAAACAAAATATTTTCATATCCATATATTATCTTATAAATTTAGAGATAAATAAAATAATTAAAAATAAAAGCAAAAATCTTGTATTTTCCCTTTTCAGTCTTAAAAGTATATAATTCTTATATTTTTCAAAAATATTTCAATACTGAACTTAAATAAATTATTTGAATATCAATGTCAATTAATCTATATTAATAACAATTTCATGCATATATAGATTGATAATATTGTTGACCATAATTAAAATATTTCAATTTGCAAAGATACAATAAAAAGTTTAATTTCCCTCTCACAAAAATAATAAAAGATGTAGTGTATATACATATATATATATTTGAAATGATATATATATATTCAAATAATTTTGCTATTTTACATTTAGTTTTTTTTGAAGTATGTTTTTTGGTCAATTTTGTCTAAATGCCAAATAATGATTTGTTGGAATACTATGTAGATTACACAGTGCAACTGTCCAAAGTATTTTTCAATGTATTAAATCGGTTTATATATTTATAAATGTAATTTAAACAACCATAAGAGAGAAAGAGAGATCAAATGCAAACAACTTTCCAAGTTTTACACTATAAAAATGACGTGCACCTCAAAATATTGTATCCCTTTCCATACATGCTACATAAATAATAAAAAAAAATCTACATTTATTTGTAACACATATTATATTTATATCACTTTTTTTAATTAATTAATTTAATTAAAAACAAAAATAACACGATTACTTTTAAAATAAATTTCAAACTTTTTATATTTAACCAAAACTTTACATTATCCTAAAAACAAAAAAACAAAACAAAAACTATGTTGAAAATATCCTTAAGTTAAATTGAAATTTATATAAATATTTAATAGAAAATTTAGATCACCAAAAATAAATAAGCTAAGTGCAACTTTAAAATATTCTCAATCGATAAATAATTCCGTTTTTCTAATATGGTACTGAAAATTTACAATACCAAAAATAAAAAATGATGTTGTGTTTTCACTCGTCGTAAAAACGCGAAATTTCGAGCTCTCTCTCATTCCAAAAACGATAAATTTGATATGTATCAAAACACTCCTATGCCGATAAAAATTGAGGCGGCCGAAGACGCCGCATTTTCGTGCCTCACATGGAAACTATGTGCCCGAAGTCGCACTCTTAAACGATAAGTTCGAATTTCAATTTGAGGACAGCGCAACTCTTGGCATCTCATTTGTGCCCGCCAGGCAGGCATCATCGGAGTTATCTACGGCATTTAATGTTATGGGAGTGTCAGTAAGGAGTCAGGACACAGCGGCGATAGTGACGACCTCACAAGTGATTGGAGCTCCATATGCTACAGAAGTTTGAAAGGGCCCTGCCTCCTGTTGGAAATGGTAATTTCCACTGTGCGCAAGAGGCCACCAGCTAAACCGCGCGGTCAGCAGTCAACCACAGCGCCAAAACCACCGCAGGAAATCAAAACCAGCCGGTATCATATCGCACCACACTTCAGCGAAAGACAGTTTCCGTGCAACGAGCTCCGATGCAATTGGGAGCTGACAACTGTCCAGCAAGTGATGCTGGCCTGACATCAACAAGTCACATCCGTCGGAAGGTAACCTGTTGTCAGCTTACCCCATCCGATATGCGTCCGATCAACTGTGAAGTCTCTCCGCCGTTTGATCTCCAGGAAAGGACTCCGCGGTTTAATGTGTTCAAAGTACATACGGACCTGATAAAAAATTGAATGCAGCAGGGTTGTATTAACATAATCGTCCATACCATATGATTAATGATTACGACATGTCTTTGGTAAAACATTTAATGTTTGCTATGGGGCGTAGTGTTTAGGTATGGGGGTATGTAATTTTATTTAATTACATAATGAGTCGTATGACATTTTTTTATGAGAACGTTGACTCCATGTAATAAAAAATGTGCACACGGTGAATTGTATTGTGTTCGCTCCAGCCAATGAAAACCAGAGGAGAAGAACAGAGGATATTGCACACGGGAATATGATGAAGTAGGCTTGCAGCAGCCAATGAAAATCAGGGTAAAGTAATCGCATATGAAAAATAACACACGGGGAGAATGTGTAATTTGGGCTCGCAGCAACCATTAAAGAAAACACAGGAATTGTAATGGTATATTTTTTTTGCTCATGGTAAAAAGCAAGTAAAATTGGTGGTCCGCAGCACCAGTAAAAATGGAATGTAATTTCGCAGCAGCGAATGGAGATAGAGTTTAATTTTGTGTTGCAGGGAGGAATGCACAGATGTGCATAAATACATTTGTGGTTTATAATGAAAAAGGGATTTTATGCAGCAGGGTAAAGTTTTGATTTGTAATGTAAAAAAAATTGCACAGCAGTGCAGAAGGAGGAGGAGGAGAAGTAAATGAAACCAGTGGGTTGTTTTGGTTTCAAAACCATGAGTTGTTTCACATAGAAGTGAAAAGGTAAATCTGTAACTCCCTGTAAGTTTTTGTTTTCACACAGCAGTGAATTTAAATGAAATATTTACACAGTGGTGTAAAATTTCATAGGAGGCAGAGTAATTTCTTTTGTAATGTTTTGGTGAATCCCTCTGAGTGAAAGAGGATGAATATGTCTCTGTAAATTCTCAGGTGAAAACAGAGTTTTGGTTTAATGTTGTTTTTGGTAAATCCCTCACAGCAAAGAGGATGAATGTATATCAGTCATTTTATTTTAATGAATGGAAATCTTTTATGGTGGAGAAATACTCTCTTCTCAGTTATTTTTTTTAAAAGGGTCCTCTGTGCAAAAAAAGATCCTGGAGTGAAGGAAACAGAGCATTGCCTCTGTGTTTTATATTTTGATGGTTTTGGTATTTTTCCATCCCATTGCAAACGAAAAATACCCAACAGTGGTATCAGAGCTAGTCCAGGCTCTTTGATGGTGACAGAGCAGGTTCATGCTCTTTGAAGTGTCAAAGAAGCTGAAGGAAAGACCCTTGTTGCAGCAGCAGTAAAGCTT
The DNA here is from genome assembly GCA_000404065.3 of Pinus taeda. NCBI lineage: Eukaryota > Viridiplantae > Streptophyta > Pinopsida > Pinales > Pinaceae > Pinus > Pinus taeda. The sequence goes on from APFE031291976.1 coordinate 182,888, forward strand.
CTCCAGCTGTGTGAAGTTTCAGCCAAAGGGATTCAGGTATTTCTCAAGTTTTTGAGTTGCTGTTGAAAAAACAGTCAGTGGTTTTAAAAACACAGTCAGGGTTTTTAAAAATAGTTAAGAATGGCAAGGTCAAAGAAGAAAGTGTCCAAATCCCCTAAGGTTGTGTCTCCCTCCTCTATTAAAATAGAAGACAAACTATTTGAAAACATTCTATTAGAGGGTTTAAAGTCTGAAGGGAACTTTGATATATGGGAAATAAAAATGAGGGCTTTCTTAAAGTCTGAAGGCATTGAAATTTGGGAGTCAGTGATTGATGATAGTAAAATGGATGGAGAATCCAAGGAATACAATGCAAGAGCAGAAAAGATAATCCTAGATGGTCTGCCTGATTCTGTAAAGAAGAATCTAGGAAAATATTCATCAGCAAAGGATATATGGGACAGACTGCATGAGCTTCATGCAAAGGGAGCACTGACCATGACCATGAATCAAGAAGAAAATTCTGAACCCATCATAGAAGCTGAAAATGAGAAGGTTGACCTCATCAAGCTTCAAGTGCAAGAAAGAGATGAAGAGCTTGCCAAGCTTAAGAAGGAACTTGATGAAAGCAAAAGGAAGCATCAAGAAGAAGTCATATCCATGACAAATCAGTTGAATAAAGCAAAGAAGCAGGAAGATGCCTTGTCAAGTCAACTTGAACAAAGGCACAAGAGAGTGAACAAACTTGTAGAAGAGATTGGACAGTACAAGGTAGAGGTATCCTCCCTTAAGTCTGATCTACAAGAAGCCAAGAAGCAGGCACAAGAAGCTAAAAAGAAAATGGAGAGCAGTCAAGCAGAAATCTCCAAAATGAAGTCAGATTTAATCTCCCTTAAAATAGTAGCAGCTGAAGCTACTTGTAGCAAGGAAGAAACTGAGGAACAACTTACAAAGAAGAATGCTGAGTGTGAAAGATTGGAAGAGGAGATTGTCCTCCTCAGGAAGAAGGTTGAAGGGATGAACAAGATCATGAAGAGCTCTCAAGCTTTGGATGACATTCTCAGCTATCACAGATCTCCATCTGATAAATCAGGACTTGGGTATGTAGGTGAATCCTCAAACAAGGATGAAAATGTTTTAGGCAAAGGAGATGTGAAGAAGCCAGAAAGAAATGGTGATGCTCCTAGTTCCAGCAAAGGCAAGGAGAAAAATGAAGGCTGCCATAGAAGAAATCCTGCTCCAAGTAAAAAACCAGCTCCAAGAAGAAATGTAGCTGATGGCAAAGATGCAAGAGGCAATGGTGATCATCAAAGGATCTCAAGGCAGCAAGGCTTCAGAAGTACATCAAGGAAACCTCCATCTCCCAGGTACCAAAGTTCATTTTTGGGTTATTGTTATTCTTGTTCAAACTTTGGTCATATGGCAAAAGACTGTAGAGCATTTCATGGAGATAGATGTTGTGGTCCCCGACAATCTCCAAGAAATAATTTCACAAGAAGAAATCATGAATTTTTATTCATGAACAATTTTGAATGTTTCAAGTGTCATGACATTGGGCATATGGCACGAGATTGTAACTTGACATGGGCTTCTATACAAGCTAGACCCATGCAAAAGAAGAAAGTTACACAAGTATGGAGAAGGAAGGAAAGGCAATTTGAAAATCCCCTGAACTCCCCAGTGGATCTAAATTTGTTTTGAGAAGAGTCTGCCAAAAGAAGACAA
>APFE031291978.1:0-17751 GCA_000404065.3 Pinus taeda
ATAGATAATGTAAGGAATCCAAGATTAATATGTGAAATATTTTCTTTTTCAATTTTATATAAATTTGTTTTATTAAAGCTTATCATGATAATTTTTACACAAAAAATGGTGAATATCTATATAAAAATTAGTGAACTAAGTGACTTTCTAATTCCTCATTTCGAAAAAATTTAATCTAGTTAAAGTTCTAAATAATGGTATATATTGGACACATTACCAAAATTTCATTTGTCATTAAATAACTTTATACTTAATATACATCTTGCATATTAATCTATTATTCATAAAGCGAGCCTCAATCAACTTCTTTATTAACATAAGTGTACAACTAATAAATAAAAATAAATTATGCTACTACTCACATTCAACATTTAATTTGATCCTAAATTTATTTTTCTCCTAAACTCTAAAATAGTGCAAACTTTCTACAATAGTATTTAATTATGATGGTGATAATGATGATTATCATCCACTAAGACCAACTATGGTAAATAAGGATATAAAAAGATATTATTAAAAGTTATTTCGAATTTTATTGTTACGCTGAAAAAGCATTAAAATAAGTGTTTCAATATCATCATAATTTTGTTTAGTTAAACAATCAAAAAGGTTGGTAGTGTCACAAATATTTTGAAATTTAATTCTAATACGAGTATAAACTTGATGATTTTTGAGGGTTTTTTAATCTTCAACCATAATATAATTAGTGTTGCAAAGGTGATAGACTTTTAAATTGTGCCAACACTGCATTAGTAATAATCATGACTTAACACATACATGATATTTACTATATCACATTATAATTAGATGGATTAATAATAGTAACATATGCATCATTATTTTCATAAAATAACCTTAACAAACTTATTTTTTACTATAAACCATAAAAAAATATTAAAATAGATAATGTAAGGAATCCAAGATTAAAATGTGAAAGATTGTTTTTAGCAATTTTATATAAATTTGTTTTATAAAGTTTATCATGCTAATTTTTACACAAAAATGGTGAATATCTACATTAAAATTAGTGAATTAAGTGACTTTCTAATTCCTCATTTTGAAAAAACTTAATCTAGTTGAAGTTCTAAATTCTAGATCCACTGAATACTTCCATATTTAATGAAATATGTGTTATTGGCAGCATCAAAAGAAGTTTGAGGAATTAGAGGAGTAATTTCTCTGCAAATGAAATAATCAAGAAAGCTTGGGAACTGGTTCCTAGCATTCTAATTTTGGGTGTATGAAAAGAGTCCAACAATAGAATCTTGAAGAACATGAGTGGTTCTACCCTGAGCATTATGGATCAGATCATAAGATTGCTCAAAGAGACTATAGGAAGCCTTATAAAACCCTCCTCATCAGAACCAACCTCATGAACATGACAGGAAGATTTTGCTACAATTGGGCCTTTAGGGCTCTTTCCCTAGGGAATAGCCAAGAATGTAAGTCATATATCAGCTGATAAGGATCTCTGGCAACCCCTTCCCCTTAATTCATGAAGTGAAATATAAACGGGGCCTCAAAAGGAAACCCCGGCATTGCCGGGTATGGAGGAGTAATAAGAGATGACAAGGGTTTAATAAAACCATCTTTCACAGTCACTTGGGTAAAGCCACTAATAATATGGTAGAGCTCATGGCCCTAGAGCATTGCCTAGAAATCCTGAAGGACTCTAGCTTACATAATACTATTATTGAAGTTGATTCTAAACTAATAGTCAACTCAGTCAAGAAAATTTGCAATGGCACAATTCCAAACAATGTTTTGAAACACTAGAGATTACTGCAAGTCTATCAACTTATTCAATCCCACCTACGCACTATAAGAACCCTTAGTTTCACTCATGTGCGAATAAATGCCAACATGTTAGCAGATATTATGCCTAATGAAGGCGTTCTATGCACCAAGAACAATAAAATATATGGGTGGTCAGAGATTCCTCAAGCTCGATTGAGGGATAAGTGCCACAAATAGGAAACATTAGATAGGGATATCTGCCTGAATAGAGGAAATAATAAAAATGATGCATAAGTAGAATTTTCAAGAGGAGGATGTCAAGAGAAAACTTAGGGGTTTACTATGGTTATAGGGCAGGAAATGGACACGGAATTCTATAGTTACAAGTTTCTCGGGTGGAAAACTTATTATAGAACAAGTCATAAGGAAAACATTAACGTTTGCCTTCTATTTTTTGGCGCTAAGATTCTCATTAAAAATTGACAGGTCAGCGTAATAGTAAAAGCACAGTGCATTTCACATGGCAAAAGGCTCGTTGGTTAACCTTCCAACCGGACCCATAACACGCTTGAGAATGGACTCTATAAGGGCTTCGAATCTACAATTGATGTTAAGTTTCGTGCTAATCACAAGCTTTGTCAGGATTCACCCGCATCTCAAGGATTTTGGGTGATGAAAATGCCCGAGAGTTATCTCCCCTAGCGGACCCGATATGAATTTAGAGATAGTTTTGAAATCTAATCAGCTCCATTTTTTTTGCTAAAAGGTGTGCTCGTTGAGCTCTCAAAAGCACCCATAGACTGTTAGATCTTTGGAAACCAATCGCACGGTCATCAGTGGTTGATAAAGTGTTGTGGGCCCTTGCCCAATTTTCGTGACTTTGGCTTGGCTTCTTAGGTTTGGTGGGGCCTGTCTTTCTTGTGGGCTATGCCATGGGTTGTAACATATTTTTGTCGGTAAATAGAACAAAATACTCTTGCTTAAGCTTAAGCCAAAAAAAAAAAAAGAACTCTCATGATACATATAACTACATATATATGTATTTAGCATTTTTTAATATGATAAACAGAGAGAGATTAGATTATTAATTAAATTTACTAAGTTTATAATGCTTATTAATTATATAGTTAGAAATATTCGTGTTATGAATTTGACTCATTATTATTTAAATTTATTTTAATGTGATATGCATATTGTGTGTTTTTTTTTCAAAAAAAATGTTTCTAATTTTATTAATAAAAGTAAAATTACAACATAACAAATTGAATTGAACCCATCTATTATTTTTATTAATTTTTAATTAAACTGGCATTATATTTTATTATTATTACTTTTTTATTTAACGCTTCATCAAATGTTCCATTACAACATCTCTCACATACAGGGTTGTAGAAAACCCCTTGGCATAAAAATAAAATTTCCAAACATATTAGGTATGATCAATTTGGAGTTAATACTTACATTCTATATCTAAAAATTTTGTTTGTCAGTTGTTGGTGATGGTTGATAAATTCTCTCATCCTATCCTTCTAAATTAGAAATAAATTAAATCTAAGAATCTCTATATTATAGAGTAACGTGATGTAAGTTTGTGTGAAATGAAATTTGTGCTTTTAATAATTCTAGCTCGGTATCAGAGTCACTATGGGCCTGAGCCTAGGCCTACCTTCCTCATGGGAGTGTGAAGGGAAATTTTTGAGGGAAATATAGAGTATATGTGTTTGTAGAGAGTGTATTATTTTTTTTTTTGCAGTAGGGTATTTGTCCATAAATGACATAAGGAAGTGAAATGATTCTTGTGAGTTTGAGACTCACTGTGTGGATTCGTAGCTACATGGGCCAACTTTGACAAAGAACAAGTTCCAAACCATTTCAGTCAACTCTTTATTTTTTAAGAAGAATTGTTTTCTTATTTTGTTTGATATCTACTTGATTTATAGAATAAAATGCAGGTAATTGCATGTGCCCTCAAATTTGGTCACCTGCTAGCTTTAGTTCTTTAAAGTAATTGTGAATTTATTTTTCAAGCTATATTGGTTGTGAGATATGTACATATTTACTATTTTTGTTGTTTGGGATATATTTTCCGATAGATCTGTCCACAAAGGAATAGAGTGCAAAAAGGTTATATGTTGCATCTAGTTTGTTCTATGGCAGGATATTTCTAGATAAGGCTCTCCATTTCATTTATTACGTGTTTGGTCTTCACTAGATTTGTAGGTTCCTACTAAGCTTTTAGAGGAAAGTCCAGTGACATAGAAAAACAACAACAAAACTTCTACAAAGGCCCTTCTTAGGAAGTTGGGGAAGCATATTTTCTACTTTTCTAGAAATTTCAACACATTTTTTGAGATCTCATGTAGAGGAGATGATTGGCAGGGGTCACATGTTTTTTATGTTAATGGGTCAAAAATTTTACGATCTAACCGATCAATGTTACATGAACTTCATCTTAGAATCATTAGAAAATTGTTTGAATGATTTAATAATCTCAGCGCTAGAAGAGACTAATTATCATTCGTCAATTGCATGCCTAGAGAAATGATCAAACTTAAAATCGTACGGAGCTACAGAGGCAGGAACTGTTGTATGATGTGGCTAGGGACAATGTGCATTTTGTTGGTATCATTGAACCTCTCAAACTCTTTTAAAACAACTATATTTTAATGAACATGATCAATAAGGATGGCTGTCCAGATAGTTTGGAAATTGTGGATCTAGGGAAGGATCACCCATTTCTTGAATATGTGGGAGTGGTATTCTCACGAGTTTATGCAATATCTTGGGACTTTTTTCATTAATTCACTTTTATAGATCCATTATTTGGGAGTTCGAGAGTGGAACTAGGGAATCCATCTTACCGACTACACCTTTCTGAGGGTTATGATGCAACTTGATGCAACCCATGTTGATCTAGAAGTTCTAATCCATTTAAATAATGATTATGAATTTTGTTGTCTATGGGTGGTTTCAATAGGTTTTTTGTAATCTAAGTATTAGGGGGGGTGGGACTTAAAGTTAATACTTAGATTCTATATCTAAAATGTCTTTTTGTGAGTTGTTGGTGATGGTTGAGAAATTCTCTCAACCTATCCTTCTAAATTAGTAATCATTTAGATCTGAGAAACTTTATATTAAAGAGTAATACATGATCTAAGTGTGTGTAAAATAAAATTTGTTCTTTCAATCAGTCTAACTAATTTGAATCTCATAATTAAGTGAAAGAAATATTTAGTTAAGGAATAAGTAACTTTCATGGAGCCATCATATACATATAGGGTTCCTCCTATCACTTGATTTTTTTTGCCATGGATGGTTTCACCCATTCTATGCAGGGCTCACCTTTATTGGAGATGCCGTTATGATTTGATAATATATTATCCTATTTTAACCTACCTTCTTACATTATTACATACATATACAAACCTTTTTTTTTGTCTACAAAAAATGTATTTAAATGAAAAATCAATATCTCATGGAAAGATGTTACATCCCACATTGCTAGCCTTTCTCATAGAATTCCTCATAGGTGTACAAATGCACACTAGAGATCATTATCTCTAGCATAATGAGTAAATCAACAAGCAAACACGTAGACACTAGACTCTAAGAGGGAAAATGAGTTAAAATAACACTAGATATTTTTCAAGGCATGTCCATCATTATACCAACTCGAGTGTCAAAATGATGCCCAATTAAATGTGCCCACCACATAAGTCAATGGATATGGTGAAGGCTTAATCACGAAATTGATAGAAAATTAGGGTGAAGTTCAACAACTAGTAACTAGTCTACCAAAACCTATAATAAATTCCTAAGTTATCCCACCAAGAAGGCACATGTGAAGTTTAAAAACTGGTAACTAGTCTATCAAACACATAATAAATGCCAAAGCTATCCCACCAATAAGCAACATGTGGCATAGAAACATAAAATGTGTGCATTATAACATTGTCTCATTCATTGTGACATGCAATGGTGGTATGCAATGTTTATTTAATTCCAACCTAAGACTTGAATCAATATTTCCATAAGTATGGTTAGGTAACTAAAAGTAGTAGGTCAATGGCCTTGAACGTGTTGGGGCGTCCTCATATTTCTCAACAACCATTCATAATATGGGATAATAAATCAACAAGCAAAATTAAGCATCAGAACCATTCCCAAATTATATTCTTGGGTGTTTTTATCCATCATAATCAAGCACATCCCTTGAAAATATCATGACAAGAGATGTTATGCATGTGAAACATAAAATTGTGCATAATGACCAGCAATAAAAACACATGAACCTTTAACTATTGATAAAAAATAGGAAATAACAAAACTCTTGTTGAATAAAATATCATCATCATACCTGCAAACCACCCGATGACTCCTTTCACGCTTAGAAATGAGACCTCTTCACTCATACATTAGATTATGTTTCTCTCTTTTATTTTGTTTGTATTTTCTTTAGATTCACTAAATCGAAGCTGAGAAATTTGTAACCATAACCCATGTATTCTCCCTTGCAACAATATAATTTTCACCCCTATCAACCACATCTCAATGAAATAAATTTAGATCCACAACAATTTATATGTTCAATGTTGGATGGTTGTGTGAATAGAAATTTGCAGAAATAACCTTGAATTTAATTATATAGGTATTTTAGGGGGTAATTTCAAATATCTTTGTACTCAAATGAATATATAGTTGGTTTCCAAATTCAAAGACACCATGCCAACAAGTTATTGGTGAGAAACCTTGACATTTTACAACAAAATAGTGGTAATCTAAATCATGATCTAAGGTAGCGAGTGACCATGTATTTAAGGTTGTTATGATTGTCTGGGCTAGAAGCACATAAAGTATTGTGTTAGGATCAACCCCAACAGGTATTATTCCAAGTCTAAAAGTGTCATGCCAATGGTGGAATATTATTTTAGGCCTATAAAGGGACCAACATTCAATATATAGGATATATTTGTAACCTAGGTGATGTCCTACCTCGAAACCATAATAATCCTTCATTATTTTCTCATATCTTTTGAGAATGACCTTTTAGAAGGCCAATGAATAGTATTTCTATATTTCCAAGGAGTCCTAATTTAGCCTTCAAAAAGTCCTATTCTAACTATTTTTAGTAATATCATGAGAGTATCATGAAAAGAGGGAAACCACTCATTCTGAGAGCATAATCCATCCTTTTCATTGGCTTTTTTGGTGCTTTTCCCACTTAAGAAATGAGCATAGTTGTTGCAAAGAATTAAAAAATTGGAAATGCACCATATTGCAAGCCACAACCTCCTACTAACAATACTAGAAATATAGCCTAGGTGATGCTACATGCATTCAAGTTAATAACATAAGTGATGCTACACAGATTTAAGTTGTTATGCTGCAAATTTCTTCTGGAAATGATAAAATTGTACTCAAGAAACATGATTTCTTCTCAGAATGATAAAATAATACCCAAGCATAAATAAAGGGATTGTAACATGGCACACTCCAAGTTGTATTGCAAGGAAAGTTGATTTCCTAACCTTAGGGATTTGGCCAATTATTAATTAGTAGATTACTTTTCATTATTATGCAGATCGAGATGAGGTGTGAGGTGTATTACTGGTTATATAGAAGAGGATTCCACTACTTATATACAAGGATTAGAAAGACCAACCCATAACCTAGTTTTAAGAAGTCTCCAATCTATTGTACAAGATTATTTATTATTTATGACTATATTCAAGATGTAGGGCTACACATAACGCATGATATAGCATGCCATTATGATAACTCTTGCTATTTTATATTTTAACTCTTGCACATCACTGTTGTTAATTTACCTCAAATAATAGGGATAGGTTTCCTAATCTCCTCCCACCCATTGACTATTGTTGGTTATGTAGGTGTTTCCCCCTAGATGGAAACCAATCCCATATTTAAGTGAGGGATTCTGGAGGTTGTCTTACCTCCACCCTACTAACAATACAGGGATGCGAGAGGTAGGTTTTCCTCCACCCTACAACCTTATGCGGGGTTCCATAAATGTGAATCTCCACCCATCAATTGGTAACGGGTAAGGGATTCCAGAGGTTGTCCTACCTCCACCTTGCTAACAATATAGGGATTCCAGAGGTAAGTATTCCTCCACCCTTCAGCCTTATGTGGGGTTTCATAGATGTGAATATTCACCATCAATTGGTAATGGATTCGAGGGATGTATATCTCCACTCACTAGTTAGTTTGGGACTTCGTAGATGTGTATCCCCACCCATTAATCAACAACAACACCAGAGATCAACAACTCCACCCTTTGATAAAACGGGGCTCCAAAGATAAATATCTACACCCTTTAACTTCAAGGATTCTAGAGACATAATCTCCACCCTTCTAAATCCATTTGACATCCCACTGAAGCTTAACCCACAACTTGAGTAATTTATAAATCTAAAATTAAATAGTTACAGGGTCTTCAATTTCTAATAATATATGTAACAATTAGATGCACTCAGGCAAGGATCACACAAACTTATCCCATGGTTCAAGTATTACATTTGTAAATTTAAAAAATGGAAAGATCCTCTTTCTCTGGCAATATATGCAACAGTTATATACACACACGCAAGGTCACATGAACTTAAACCATAACTCGAGTAAATGATTTATATTATATTTCTGAAATTTAAACGGTGATGGGGTCCACTTTCTTTGGTAATATATGTAGCAGCATCTAGAAAAATATGTACCAGTTATGTGAAAGTAGGCAAGGGTCACACTCTTAGTCAAGAGGATGTTTTGGAGAGGGCCTGTCCACCAAGATAACCAAACCGTAGGGTCTCGGCTACGTCCTAGTTATTGATGTCTAAAACATAACTAGTGAGGCTTCCATCACCAATACTATCATATATGAAGCAAATATTGTGGTAAATAGAACTAGTGACAAAGTTCTTTATAATTGTTCATTCTAACAACATGGGCATTCATTAAGAAAAAAAAATGATGAACATAATCGATTCTTAACTACTCACTATTATAGTGATGGAGAATTTTATATTTGCATGTATTGGTTATTAACGCTAAGGGGTAACACAATGTAGGCGTTTGCATCTCTTACATATTGTGTTGTAAATACCTTTACTTCTCTTTAGTCACTAATCAAGCCACTCCAAACTTTGGTCACTCCTTCCTTGCTTCAGTCTTCCTCACTGGGGTTTCGCAAGTGTTGCTTATGTAATTGTCTCCCTTCCACAGTTCTCCTTAACCTTCCTAGATTATTGCTCAATCATTTTCTTCCTTGTCCTTCCTGCTTCCCTTTTCCCCATATTTCTACTGGTCTCCCTCTTCAGGACCTGGTCATTTATTTGTCACTCCGCCTTTCATTTCCTACTAGTTGGCCTGTCCTTGCTTTCTCTGCCTAATAATTGCCCTCATTTTTGCCTGTTCTAGAATCAACCAGGTGTGGGTGGAGGGAAGAATCTCATTCATCACATGCGATTCATCTATAAAAATATATATCACCGACTGAAAAGTCCCCTTCTATGCTTGCACCCTCTAGTTGTATACCATCCACAAATACCTTCGGCTCCCTTGTTTTGTGTTTGATCCTATGCATTTATTTTTTGTGTTTTGCAACCTCTCCCTTTCCTCATGATACCTTACTTAGGTTTGTAATACCCCTATTTTGATCCCTGTTAATTGATATTTAATCAATTCCATTAGCTAAATGTCCTAATTTGATTCCTCATAATTGTTTACCTAATGTGTTTTTAGTCTACTACATCATGGTTCCATGAGTTAAAGGAATGTGATATTATAGATGGTCACAGTAATTAGGGGCCTTTGCATTGATGGTTGAAGCCTTAGAAATGTTTGGTCACTATTAGGGTTTATTTATTTATCATTTGGGTGTTTCTTATTATTATATTTGTTGCATGGTATATAAGGGAAAGTAACAATGTTTACCATGATTATGCAAATCTACACTTAATATGTACAAAATTATTTATCATGTCTATACATGTGCATGGCGACGAGGAAATTTAAGTATATATTATATATATTATATATATATATAGGTATAAATATATATATATATTATATAGTATATATATATATATATATATATATTTATATATTATATATTATATATATATATATAATATATATATATATATATATTTAGTATATATATAATATAAAATTATATATATGTATGTATGTATATATACATGAATGCATTGAGCATCATGTTCACATATTTACCATATGACTAAGGTCATTACAACCCCTCCCTCTTGAGGGGAACAACATCCTCGGTGTTCTATGACTATATACAATAAACAAAACATGTAATGTATTATGAAGCCTTATACATTATTTATAATGCTTTTCACATTTTATTTAACAAACAAACATGGGTAAGTTGCCTGCATTTGATCTTCAATTTACCATGTAGTTTCCTCAAACCCAAAACTCTTCCACTGAACTTTAACCTACTCTATTTTCCAGTTATGAAGTGTGAGCTTCCTCTCCTTTAGAATGCATAATGGTTCTGGCTACAACTCTCCCTCTGGGTCCACATGTAGAAAAAACAAATCAATGACATGATTAGGATCTCCAACATATTTCTAGAGTAAAGATACACGGAAAAAACCATGTGTTTTGATTGAAGGGGGTAAGGGCAATTTATACGACACTTGTCCAATCCTTTGTAATACTTCAAAGGGTCCACAAAATTGTGGTTCCAATTTGGCACATGACCCATTTTTTAGGGAATTCTTATTGGGTCTAATGCATAAATATATGTGTTCCCAAAATTGGAACTCCTTATGTTACCTATTTTGATCCACGTAACTCTTCTGCCAATCCTGAGTTGCCTTCAAATATTTGTTAATGTGATGCATTACTTGCTCCATTTCCTAGAACATGTTATGTCCAATTGAGACCATATTTACTAGATTTCTCTAGCTAATAGGAGTATTACAACACCTCCCATACAATGCCTTGAATGGGATCACCTTCAAATATTCTTGGTACCCATTGTTATAAACAAATTCTACCAATGGGAGGTACTCTTCTGATTTATTGGGTTGATGCGTCACATACATCCTTAACATGTCTTTCGAGATCTTATTAATCCTCTTTATTTGTCCATCTATTTGATGATGGTAAGTTGTGTTGAATTCCAATTATGTCCCTAAGCCCGCAAAGAGTTCCTTCCAAAATCTAGAGTTGAATTTGGCAACTCTATCAGAGATGATTTTCTTGGGAACCTCGTGATATCTGGAAATTTTCCGAATGAAGATTTTCCCTATGTTACTAGCTAAATTGGTGTATTTCACTACCACAAAGTGCACCACCTTACTTTGTTTGTTAATTACCACCATAATCGCATCATGTTGTTTGGGTGTTCTTGGTAATCCTTTAATGAAATCCATCAATATCACTTATGATTTCCATTCTAGAATGGAAATAGGTTGTAATAACCTTGGTAGGTGTTTTCATTGAGTCTTTACTTGTTTCTGTTCGATGCATCTTGTGACAAATTCTACTACCTCTTTCTTCATATTAGGTGACAGTAAAAATAAAAATTATCGCTGTGAGTGTCTTATGATACCAAGGGTGTCCCGAGTATGATTTGGCACAGAATTATTTGAGCACGAGCTTCTTCAATTCACTATTGTCTAGAACATAGATACTATATTTGAATTTGATTAGGCCCTCTTTCGTGAGGTGATATTCTTCACCCTTCCTGCTCTTATCTACTCATTGTAGTTCTTTCCTTATCTATTGATATTTATTTTCATGCATTCCTACTTCTAAGGTTCATTGTCCAAGGTCAACATCATAGGAGCTAAGAATAGTTAGGTGATTTATTTGCACCTTTTTGTTGATTACATCAGCAACCCTATTTTCTTTTCCTTTTATATATTTGATTTCAAAGTCAAATTCTCTAAGTATTGCTAGCCACCTAGCTTACCTTGGATTCACTTTTGGTTGGTCAAACAAGTATTTCAACTCTCCATGATCCATTATTAAGGTAAATCTCCTACCAAGGAGGTAGTGTGTCCACATTTTTAGTGCATGGATAATGGAGGCTAGTTCTAGTTCATGGGTTACACAATTCTTCTCATGCTCAATCAACTTTCAAGACTTGTAGCAAACTACTTATCCATCATGCATTAAGACCCCACTGAATCCTTCTTTATAGTCATATTTTCAAACCACGAAATCTTTGTTCAAGTCAAAGATGATGAAGATGATGATGACCATGATACCTGTTTGAACTAGAACTAGAATAGAACCTATGTTCATCACCTCTCTTATTCAGTGTATTCGAGAAAATTCCATATATGATTGTGTCATCCATATTTAACATGTGCCTACCATGATACCTACTACCATATGCCCTATTAGTCCTACCCTCATATCCATGACTGGTTCTAAGCAGAAACAGGCTCTACAAATATGGCAGTTTCTGAAGGATAACTGCATTGACCTTTGCTTCTTTTTCATGTGCTTGAATGATTATGTCATTATCCTCATTGCAAATTCTTATTTCTTCCTTCAAACTTCTCTTAGTGTCATCTATGTGAGGAGACTACCCATCATCATGGCTCATTTGATCTATAGGGAAATCTCATGAACTGTATTATACCATCTTGCTAGCCATATTTGATCTTAATCCTGCAAGTGTATCATGTTATCTAAAATAAAGTATAAACATAATCTACATAAATTAGTATAGTTCAGTTGATAATATGTCATCTACAAGGTTAATAAAATTACCACAATACATGTATAATCATAATCATAATAATATATATACATTGTATCAATCATCATCCCAATTATCATGCATGATGGCACAACTATAGCACCAACTAGACATAATGCAGGAATAACAACATATCGACACTAGGCATACACCAAAAATGCATATTCGACTAGCATGCATTCACGGAAAACACATCCCCAACACCTTCAACTTATACATGCAAACACAACTACAAAATTGACCATCATCATGCATACACTTCAAAAACATATACAACCTACATGTATGCATGACACACACTTTCTACCCATCTAGTCCAAGGGGTGAACAATGCTTTGATACTACTCTATAACACCCTCCTCCCACACTTACCCAATCTAACTGGTATCTCAGGGTAAATATGTCACGAAGAGTTACTATGATGGGATTCAACCACCTATATCATGTTAAGGAATTCAAAATGACAAAACAAAACCTTACTGACTTCCCTTAGGTTTTACAAGATCCGAAAGGGCTAAACCACCATTCCAAATGCCTAGACCCTAAGCTAACTTGCCTTTTTAATAAAATATACCCCCAGTCACTCCCACTAAAATCCCTCCATGTGAATAAAACCCTCCAGTCACTCCGACAAGAAGGCATCCATGTCCCTATAGTCTTTTTTAGACAATTTTATGCATGCGACCCTGAAATTTGAGCGACCTTTCAAGGCTATGACTCAAGCCTCTACCCAGAACGTGATGAAATTCTCATAAATGATAAATACCAAGGAGAAAATGCATTTAATCAAAAAATTGAACAAGGACTTTACCTGACGCATCCTGACCATTACATAAATTTCATCAAATACATCATGAACATGTAATGTACAGGTCATAAAAACACATCTTAACATAGGGACCTCATACTTATTTGAGATTCATCAATAAGGTGTGGTACCCTCTCACAGTATTTGCATTATCATCTATTAGGTCATTCATTCATCATCCATCAATTCATTAATTGAAACATGATGATATCCATAACTCAAATCTTTCATAAATCGATGCTTATAACCATCATATAGTCATAGAAATATCAATGATATAATAGATATTAAAGCCACATAATATCAAGTAAATTTACACATAGTACATAAGTCGAAAATATATCTTATTAAAATATGAAAAACTCAATCAAGTCAAGCACTTCCACGTACCACCTAACCATAGATTAGCCTGAGCCAAATATTTCTTTCAGTGAATCACCCCCATGCCATATTCCAAGCATGAATGTGGGACTCACAACAAACCCCATTTCACCATGACTATCTAGAAACAGTAGGGAAAGGTTGAAACGACTATCACACTTGTTAAAACCCATGCTAATGACAACAAGAGAACCAAATACACAATGCATGCCAAACCGAGAAAGGAAATCATACATGCAAATTGAAACCTACAAGTAATCATGTTGTAGCTGATGCAATTCTTCATTTCTTGCTCTTTGCTTCCCTTTCCCTTCTTATCCTTCCTTTTCCTTCCTTTTTCCAACACTAGTGAGCTCTAACAATGCTCTAAGTGTGCAAAAGTATGAGAGAATTGAGAAAATAGGGGGAGCTCCAAGCTAAAACTGAAAAGAGGTTTTGAACTGATCCTTGAAAGCATTTTTATTAATGATGCATCTATTTTCTTCAATTATATTATTTACCTTCATTTTCCTCATCATGTGAAACATGTGACCTTTCACCTTCCTTTTCTCCTAATTTCCATTGTTTTCATAAAAAAAATACCAATTAATTCGTCTTGCCTTCCCAAAGCCTTTGTCATTTCCTTTGCCAATTTATCCTTAGCCATGATACACCAAATGAAAACCCACTAGGATGTTTTTCCCAACATTCGGCTTGGAGTACGTGTCCCATGAACTTCATCTTATTTTTCCTTTACTAGCTTTACTACATGGATTTTTAACCCAGGGTTGACCTATGTTCACCCCTATGACACCTCACCCTCCATATCGCTCGTCATGCCAACCTCCACATTTGTACCCTCCAACAAGTTGTTGCCCTCTAGACATCCTCATCCTAAAACCATGTGCCTTACACTGTGTGATCAGGTGGTGGAGACATCAGCCATCTGATGGTTGCAAAGGACTCCATACAAGAAAAGTCCACGGAGGATAGATGATACGAATGTTTTAGAGATGGCCATGTGTCAGCCTATCATCACTCCCACTTTACCTCCAACTCCTTCATGGCTAGTAACTTATCAATGTGAAGTAATGCCACCTGGAACCTACTACTGTGAGGGAGCCAATGGAAGGAAGACATGTTCATACTATGCATGTGCTTCCAATATTTCCTATATAAGCACCAACAAGGCCATTTTTTGTTCTCCTAGTGGGAATTCTTTACTGAAATCAAGTCAACATATCACTGTGGTTTGAAATTATTAATCCTTAAGCTCTCATTAGAGAATCTCACTGTCAGATCATGTGCAAG
Organism: Pinus taeda; assembly: GCA_000404065.3. Lineage (NCBI taxonomy): Eukaryota > Viridiplantae > Streptophyta > Pinopsida > Pinales > Pinaceae > Pinus > Pinus taeda. The sequence goes on from APFE031291978.1 coordinate 14,979, forward strand.
CCAATTTTATCGCTTTTCTTAGTATTAAGCCTTACAATTGGGAAATTCAAGTTTATATCCCTGAGCACTCACACTATGGGAAAATATTCACCTTTGTCAACTTTTTCATCATGGGAGGGGTCCAAATTCCAGTGTTTCATTCCTCTAACCCTTAACTCTCCTTCTCCCATGCACCTTCTCCCACAGCAATTTGAACCTAGAGTGGCATGCACATTTCTTGTTGTACCACCCTTAAGCCTACACATAGTATTTTTCCTTTTTCCACCAGAACTCCAAGACTAGTTCACGTAATGGCTTCTTCTAGTTCCGATGAAGATCATGAAAAGGATGAAGGTAGGGATGAGACTATTTATTTCTTTAGAATTAATGTTGAGGCTAGTGGCCGTCCAATATCACCTCCTTATCTTGTGAAATGTCCTCATAGTTCAATTGAATGAATGGACATGCTAACTATGCACACGAAGTTCGAGGGAGATTTTCCATCACATTCAGAACTAATGTGAGATCTAAGAAGAACATAAGTAGTGATCCACATGGTAAAATAGTGCATCGGGAGAATGGAGACTCATCCTAACCTCTAGGTAAGAGATTGTGAGGGTCAACTCATGCTGGAGAGGGTCCTAAAAATGATCCATAAAAAGGTCATCAAACTAATAAAAAATTGTAGGTACTAATTGAAACTGGTGCAAGGAAATATCATAATAACATAGACAACTGACAAAGAGGTAGATATGCTCAAGACACATGCTAGGAAAATCTTGCAAAAGATCAAGGTAATTAAAAATTTTCTAAATCACACAAAGAAGGAAGAAGCTGGGAACATAAACATTGATCACCTTCACTTGGCCACAAATGTTTCTTCAGTAGAAATAAAACACAATATGGAAGAGAAAATAGGTGAGAAAGTTGGTATCGTGGCTGAGGAAGTGGGAAAGTTTAAAGGAAGATGCGAGGAACTACATAGGAGGGGCTTTCTATCATTCTTTGATGATCAAGGAAAACTTGTTACCAAAGGATTTAGAGAAGGAAATAACTGAAGCATGGTTAGGAAAAATTCTGATATAGGAAGAGTGAGAAAGGACCCAAGCCAATTATCCAATTGAACCAATTAGCACCAGGAGTAGGAAGAAGCACTACTCCTAGCGAGGAGAGAGAAGGTTGGAATCAAAGAAAATCTAGAGGTTCCCACTCTACAACCAACAAAACCCCAAAGGAAACTTCTAAACTTTAGTTATAATACAAATGGCAGTTGGGTAACAAACTTGAGTGTTTTTTCATATACCAATAATAGTTTATGGTAGGGCCAAGCTGTTGGAGTGCCTATATATAGGCCTCATTATGAAATGTAAAGGGGGGGAAATATTGGTTTTTGGGGAAGCACTAACAAAGTTTCTAGTGAATTGTTCGGAAGCCTTGAAGAAATTTTGGGGAAGAATTCTAAAGTAATTATTGGTTCGTCCATCTCTTCTCATTATGTATGTGTTCATGTCACCTTTTATTTTGAAGTTCACTACTAATATGAAGCACATTTATGCAATTTTCACTAGATTTTGAGTTGTGAACTTGATTTTTTATGTAAATTATGGACATTTTTTTTAACATCCTGGATGAAATTAATTATGGCATTAGTATCATGGTTTGTTTCAGTTTTGTGATATCTATCAAACTAGCTTTAAGAGTATCTTATCATTCCTGATATTTCTTGCAAAGATTTTAAACGAACAAGTAAATATCAAAATTATATGTTCTCTAATGGTTAAATTCTTCATTTTTTAGTTATCCACCAAAATTTACTGGACTTAAAGGAATTCTTAATTTCTCCTTTACATTGGTTAAAATATGATTCTCCATTTTCATGCACCTTTTATTTTTTAAAAATTTCATGTAAAACCAAATGGTTATGAACGATCCTACCTAGGATCAACGGAAATGCTACTGAATAAAAGATCATGCATCTACGGATTGGACAGAGTAAATTTGAAGTCACTGAACTCAATCTATTGTTCAATATCTACCAAGGCTTCTTCCAAGTGAAACATTAGGTTTTTGCACCTTATTGCTTCTGAGGTGTTTGGTAGGTATTTTGTCTTCATTTCCAATCTCTTCTACACTTTCCAAAGTCTGGCCTTGAATTCTACATTTGTCTCTATAGTAGTCAACAAGTTCCTTTGTATGCAGTCAATAGGTTCCTCTATATTGAGAGGTTTTAAAGGTGAAGTTGTCAAACTTGATTGTAAAGTTCGAATTTGATTAGAATCATTCGTATGTTGTAAGAAATTATTTAAAGCTTTTGTATCTTCACTTTTCTGGCTATCATCCTGAACTAGAATTTCATTGACAAGCATTTCATTAACATGCTTGCGTTGCTTATCCCTGTCCAAACAAGAAAGGAAATGGATTTTCCCACTATTATCCTCTACAATTTCTTGACCCTTCTGATTCTCTCTGATTGTCAATTGTTTTCTTATTCTTTCACTATTGACAATGACATTGGAAACTACATTATAATCTTTACATTCCTCAAGAAGGTTGTCACAATTGCCTGTCTCAAGCCAACTGCTATGACATGGCCTTACATTTTCAATAATCACTGCACTATTATCCAACCCACAAAACTCGTGTTCTGTTGTACTCACATTGTTACCAGCATTATCGATATAGCTCACATCCAATGATAAATATCCAGTGCATGAATGCACTGTATCTAACTCAACTTTCAATGAATTCAAATTGGGAAGATTAAGCTTTCGTTCCCTTCTACCAACATTCAAAT
>APFE031291983.1:0-18817 GCA_000404065.3 Pinus taeda
ATAATTTGTCTCTAGTCAATTCCACTATCTATGAACGTGAATCCCATGAGTTCGTTCCCAACCAACCATTGGTTGAGAAAATGGTTGACTTGATTCCATATTCAGTTAATCATACCTTTCCTGTAGAGAGTGAAGCTCATACCACTCAAGTTATTCTCATTCTTCGGGTTCTAATGAACTAGGGAGGAATCCTCCCATTCCCATGGTACCCGACGACAATCCTCCCATTACCACAACACAAGGAAGCAGTTCTCACGTTCCCATGGCACCCCCTCCAAGTAGTATGGTCAATTCCTTTGATTGGAGTTGACTGGTAGGATATCGTCTTCCTCCTTATGTGCATGTCCAAGTTATAGTACGGGCTTATAATGTTCCTGTACCTAGAAAAATCATAGATGAAGGTGCATCTATTAGTATTTTATACTCCAATACTTGGAAAGCTTTAGTTTCTCTGCAGCTTGTGCCCATTACCTAGAATATGTTGCCTTTTAATAGAGGAACCAGTCAACCATTAGGGATCCTTCCTAAGTTGCCTATCAATTTGGGAGGAAAAATTGTCTATATCGATTTGATTGTAGTCAAAGGCCCTTTGGATTTTAATTTCCTCCTTGGGCGTGAATATGTTTATATCATGGGAGCTCTTGTATCTTCACTCTTTCGAGTGATGTGCTTCCCACGTGATGGACAGATTATGGCTATTGATCAGCGTTCATTTGTTGGTCCTAAATTGACCACCAATCATCCTACTTCCCTAAGTGTTTTGAATGTGAAAGTGGTATATTCTTCACCACATGTTAATTATGTGGCAACCTATCCCATTCATGTACCTACTGCTAAAGATGAGGCTTCACTGTCTGCTCAACTTCTTTCGACCTAGATCTATTATGTGATATGGTGGATCATTTAATGGGGGCATTGAAACCTGATATTTCCATTGGATCCCTTGATATATATCCCTTCCAGAGTGTTGTTCTCCCATTTGATGAGAACCTCTTAGAAGCCATCATCTCTCGGAGGCCATGATCTGGATCGGAGCAGAGTTCTTTTTCTTGTTTCAAGCTCATTAAAAAATGAAACAAGTTTTCGGAGGAGAGTTCATTTACCTGTGTCAATCTCCTTAAAAAATGAAACAAGATTCGGAGCAAAGTTCCTTTTCTTGTGTCAAGCTCATTAAAAAATGAAACAAGCTCTTATGATGATAGTTCTTTTACTATGTCAACCTCGTTAAAAAATGAAATAAGTTCCTATGAGTAGAGTTATTTTCTTGTGTCAAGCTCATTAAAAATGAAACAGATCCCCTTTCAATTAGAGTCTTTTATTAGATCTTGTAAATTCCTTGTCGATTCTTTCACTTGATCTCAGAAATGAACCTTCATTCCATCTGTTAACACCCGGGTTGTTCCCTATGACTCCCAAGGGAATACGGCTGGGGTAACCACTAACCAATCTTTGGACTACAGCTTCTAGCCCAGCTGTAATCAGAGAGGCTCCTCTGTAAGGTTTGTCACTGTTTTATGAGTTTTAACGCTAGTATGAAGTGAATGTTTATTTTATTTTTATTTAATTTATTTTTTTTTTATTTTTTTAATGTTTGGTTGGGAGGATGCTTCTGATAGTTTTAGAGTCTGTCTGCAGGTAAAACTAATCCATTGGGCAATGGGGTCTTTGGCTGTTGTTTCCTTGAGATCCTGGCTTAAGTGCAGATGTAATTACAGGGCCTGTGTGTATTTCATAAAACAAACTGTAAATTGTGAGAGTGGAAATGGAAAACTACTAGCAAAGAGAAATTAAGGGTTCTTTACTAAGCTGGGTAGTGTGAAGGAGGTCTATTATTTAGGAGCAATTACTTAAATTCCTGAAATAACAGAGCACTTTGATGATATAGTATTAAAGGTAGCACTGAAGAATTACTCTTTAAATACTTTAACTGAGGAAAACATACGAAACAGCTAGGATTGAGCTCAGGGTAATCAAAGATTAAATCCTGGGACTATTCTTTTTCCTGGCCATTTAGATAATGAATACATGGAGAGCATGAATGATATATGAAAGTATAACAAACATATATGTAACAGAGAGTATCGATAAAAACTTATTGAGCCATGGAATACACAGGAATCCTGCAACTTCGAGCCATACACCATCAAGAGATCAAGAGACACAATGCTTGGAGAAATCCCATCATTCTTTGTATTAGCTGTCTGAAGAATTTACAATATGAGAGTAACAGAAGAGATATCAAGAGATTTCTTACATCCGGAGTCCAACCCCTGCTAACAAATGTGAGGGGGAATATATAGAAGTCTAATACAAAAATATCTCAGGCATTGAGTCATCTGAGAGGAAAATATCTTCTTACACTCATACATGGCTTGTAGATGAGAAGTAATTACAATCTTAAATGAGTTATAAAAGCACTTAACTCTCGTCAGAGTAATTTTTGACCTTTGGGGTTTGCGGAGTCGGTCGAGTGGCTTTATCATAACTGCTGAATGATGTGTTGTGCAATTGTCACTTTCCTGTGTCTTCTTGGCCCTGCCACCTGTGCTTGCTGATGCTGTCGTTGCGGCCAAGTACCTATGCTGAGTTGGCTCAGCGTCTTCATACCTGCTGATGTATCTTTTGTCCAGCTGTGTATGTAATACAAACCTTTTGCTGAAGAGAAAGATGTGATTTCTTAACTTTGATTCAAAAGCAAACCTATTAATTCCTGCCATGTGTCTAGAGGAGGCAGCTGATGTTTCAAAATTGACCCCAAGGTCTCATCAGCCTCTGTATATTTATAGAAGTGAGGGGGCTCATCAAATAAGTGTGTGACTTCATTTCTAATAAAAAACAAATTATCCAATCTTTCAAAAAGAATTTGCCCTATTACTGGGCCTGCTCCTGAAGATGTACTTGGTGCCTCAGCAATCTGTATTGCTGCAAAACTGCTTACCCTCTTGACATATTTGTCATGGGAGAGTAATTTCCCCGATTCTAACAAGCTGGGGAGCCCTCTGTCCTGCAGAGCCAAGAACCTATTCTGGAATTTATTTATGTCAGCTTGCATATCCTGGATTCTTCTGTCCAGGCTTTGAATTAGGTTCTTCATTGTTAGGACTCTTTTGAGTAAAGAGATTGTTTCAGTCCTGTTTCCAATTCCCATTCTCACCAGCTGGGAACTTGTCCTGTAATTGAGCACTTCAATCATCTTGGGGGCAATCTTAGGCATATTGCCTAGAGATGCCCTTGCTCTGTGTAGTTATTTTCTTGCTCTACTAATGAGTGCCACTTGCTCATATATGGCCTCAATGTACTCCCATTGGTTAGTTATTGATTGTCCAATGGTGGTCCAGATAACTTGTTTAAGATCTGCTGTAACTTTATAAAAACTGAGCTCCTTTTCTAGCTCTGCAATTCTTTTCTTCAGAGCTTTTACTTCTCTTTCCCTCTCAGCCACATTTTGCTTAGACTTATCATATTTTTCATTTATTTTTGCTAAGTTGTCCTGGGCTTGGCTGAGTTCTGACATCTGAGCCTCCAGCACCTGTATTTCTTGCCTCAGCTTCTGCATGTCCAGGCTCTCAGCCTGCTCTGTTGTTGGTGCTGAGGTGCCTGGAGCATCCTGTTGTGCCTGTTGCTTTGGAGGGACAGTATCTTGAGGGGTCGCCTCAAGGTTTATTGCTTCTGTAGGCAGCTTGGAAGATTGCCCTGCCTCCCTCCCTTGTAATGCTGCTTCCAATGTGGTATATGTATCTTGCAGCTTTTCCTGTGTTTCTATCAGCTCCTTGTCTAATGTCATCAATAATGAAGCTGCATCCTTTTCTTTCCTCTGCTGGGCAACCTCATCTGTTTGTGGGTGTAGAGTTGGGGGGATCTTCAATTTCTTTTTTATTGCAGCCATGTCTGCATCCCTCAGTTTAAGGACTTGTTGTACTGCCTTAACGTCATTGGGGTCATGCCCAAACTCTATGATTATTTCTTCTAGTGCCTTGATTCTGTTATCTTTAGCTTGGGAGGATGCCTTCTCCAACTCAAGCTGTGTCGCAATGTTGTTTAGGCTATTCTGCAGCCTGTAATTAATCAAGGTCTTGTCTGCCAGAGTGGCATAGACCATCTCACTCGTCTGTTTGTGAAGCTCAATCTGATCTATGGGGTGGATGTCTTTTGAGAGGACTTCCAAATTAGTCCTGATATAATCTGTAGCTGTTTGTGGTTGCTGCACTGTAGGAGTGAAGTGGCTCATGGTCATCTTGCCTTCTTGCACATCAAAGGCAGCCATGAGCCTTTGCTGATTTGTAGGAGCCATATTTAACAAGTGATTGTAAAGCCGAATTTTTATTGGCTCACTCCTTTGTTTGGCCTCTTTAAACTGTTCTTTTATAGCTGCAGCTGTGTTCTGCTGTTGCCCCGAGGAGCTCACCTCTCCTAGTGCTGCCTTATCTTGCTCCTGCTGCAGGGAGCTCGCAGAAGTCTCCACACTTTGCATCTCCTCCTCTGAGAAGGGATTCAATCTTTGCCGCTTATCTGATGTTTCGGTGAGGGGGGTTTCCCTCTCTCTTTTTCTGCTAATATCCTCCCTTTGAGGGGTTTGGAGGATGGAGGAGTCTACCCTGGAATCCTGTCTAGGAGGCACCATTGATGTTGTCTTTTCTTGGGTAAATGTTTGGGCCTCTCCTTTCTGCTTCCCTTGACCCTGTTGGTTTGCTTGTTGCTGTTCCTGCTGGGGCTGCTGTTGATGGCCCTGTTGGCCCTGTTGTTGTTGGTCCTGTTGGCCCTGTTGGCCCTGTTGTTGTTGGTCCTGTTGGCCCTGTTGGCCCTGTTGTTCCTCCATTACTTTATCCTTGTCCTTACTCTGCCCTTGATTGGTAGCTTGTACTGCCTCTTGTTGTGTTGCAGAGGGTGAAGCAGATGCTCTTGTTTGAGGATTTGGTAGAGCAGCCACCTGAGAAGGACATTCCAAGTCAGCCATTTTTAATAAATGCCTTCTAGCCCTTTCAACTAGCTCTTCTTGAGACACAAGCTCTTCTAGGATGTTTCTTCTCCACTTCGGTTGGTTAGCATGTCTCAGAATGTGGAACATGCTCTCATGCTCATAGCTAGAGAGCTTGCATTTCTGTCTTCTCAAGGATATAAAGCCGTTGGGGTCATAAGGCTTCCAAAGGAAGCTTTGTTTTAGGCCAAGGCCTTCCAACATCCTATCTGCTTCTTTCCATCCTTCTCTTCTGTTTAGGATGAAATGGCCAAGCTGGTTTCTAACTTTGAGTTGTGCCTTTTTACCTTTTCCTGCAAAGTGCACCTGATCGGCATTGCCGAATTGCCTGAAATACTCCAAGGCAAAGAGCCTCATGGGCACAAATCTGGGTAGCTTGTATGGGCGCAGCTCACACCCATATATTCTAATCACAGTGTGATGCTGGTAAAAGTACCAATCTCCTATGCTGTAGGCACTGGACAGTTGCAGAATCCTCTGCATTTCATCAGAGAGTCTTGGAGGGGGTGCTGTCAAGAGCAGAGACAAGGCTGGATGAATGAATAAGTCTATGAACTCAGAAATATGATATGGTTGAAATATGCAGGATGTGGAGACTGAGCTCCAGTAATACACTGATCTGGGGTTCCTGCTGCACTCCGTTCTCTTTGATTTCAAAAGGAGAGACTTCCATAATTGGTGATAGAGAATGCAGATGATTAAATATAAGAGGTGTATCTGAACACCCTCTCTCTGGATAAAGTGTGCAAGAAATTGCTCATGTATCTTGATCAGAGATATATGTAGCATAGTCATAGAAAATGGGGGCCTTACCAGGGGTGAACATTGTCATCATCACTAGCACAGTTTCCTCTATGAACTCCATTGATTTATACCCCAGCACTGAGCTTATCATGTATGCTAGATCCAGGCCCAATTGATTTAAATAGCCATCAAAGATGGGAGGATGCAGCACTGTGTCAGATTTTTTAATAAACAACTGATTCAATTTCAGGATCTCTGCCTCTGTGAGTATCTTGGCCCCTTGATTGATTAGGTCCAGCAGGGATAAAGGAACCAATTTCCTTTGAGCTTTGAATTGGACCATCTCCCTGATGGCCTCAGGGGTGGTGTAAAATACAACTGCACCTTGAGGGTTGAGCACAGCCCTCTGCATAGGATCATAACAGACAGCACACAAGTGGATGAGGTCAGGGAACTGGTTGACCTGGGGCATATTGAAGATTGGGAGGGAGGACTCCCAAATGCCTAGGATATCTGTTCCATCTCTGTGCTTAGCCCTGAGCTCATTTAACAAATGAATGTGAAATGTACATTTGGATGGGGTGTCTTCTGAGATCTGGTAATCTAGGTCAGCCAAATCTTGCCAGTCCAGCTCTCTCTGAGGAGCATTCAAGGGAGTAACATTAAGGGCTACTGATGCTGAAGGGGTATCCATGTTTGTTAAAATGTTTCGTGAGATGATGAGCGTGCTAACTAAGAAAATGGAATTGAGAGGAACAGAGAGCAGCAGGATTGCTATACAGCAGAATAGGATAGTGCTGGGCTTTCTGAGAAGGCTTCTTACACAGTTTAACAGACCTCCTGTGACAATTCAGGAGCAGATTAATGAGTTCACGATTGCGCGAACAGAGAAGGGTTTTCACTAAAATTGAAGTATAAAATGGCTCTGCCAATGTAATTCGACCTCAAATTTCCCAGGGGAAACAGGATATACTTGGTTTTCCGGTGAAATTTTAATGTTCTGCTGTGTCCAGGTGTATTTTACAAGAAATTGTGGAAAAACCAGTTTGAGAGGAGATGAAGGGGCAAATACCTGTTTAACCAGTAGCTTGGGACGAAATAGCGGTTGGGTTGGTGCTTTGAGCTTCGGCGGATGGTCGTAAGTTGGCTGGTAGAGTGTTCGTCGTGGTGTGCATGCAGACAACGCAGAGGTCTTTTTCACATAAAATAACCAAAAAACGCGAAAAAATCGTAAAATATGGCCTTTTTGCTTTATTGGCGTGTTTTTTGAGTGACGTCAGCATGTGGGTCCGGGTTGGATGACGTCAGCAGGACGTCATCGGGTGACGTGGCGGCCTGAGACCGGTCCACGGGGACGATGAGGTGGCAGCCAGGTGGGCGAATGGGGGACGAGGTGGGCGGTTGTGGCAATTACGTGGGCAACAGCAGGGTGGGGACGTGGGAAGGACAGGTGTCGCCATATCGGGCCCCCTCCTGCACGGCAAGGAATCTGTCAGAGGGGGTTCCGACGGAGTTTGGCCGCGACGCGTGTCCCCGCGTGACGCAAGCATCTGACAGATATCGGAAGGTATCTGTCGGACGTCGGGGGCCTTCCAAAATTCATAAGAGCCGTTGATCTGCAGGCGCATGATCGGACGGCTGTCGGGTAATGAACCTGCACGGCAAATAAACTCAATCTTTGTTAACGGTCGGACGTCGGGGCCCTCCGAAATTGCTGCTGACTGTAGATCTGGCAAGGCCGCGATCGGGCGGTCATCGGGTCGATCAATTTCACGGATGATAACAGTGAGTGGGCGGGTTATAAAATCATATTTCTTGGCAGGCGCGCCCAGCGGGACCCTCCACTTTATGGATGATTTTCAAAAGTTTTGGATGGTTTTCTTTATTAAAATCAAATTTGCCCGCCAACATTAGGAAATGGTAAAAACAAAAGAATTTCATGCAAAATTTTCGTACAAAGTATATGAGGGCAAAACTATAGGAAAAGGGGGTTCTGATGAGATTATATGAAAAGGCGCAAGTTGGCTCCCGACCTTAGGATAAGGCGGGGAAGGTATGTTTTCATGATATTTCTGCCCTTTAATGGTATAAGGAGGTCAAACAGGGTTTCTTTAAGGGTTTTCAGGCAAAAATGGAGACTTGGGTAGGGGGATGGGTTCAGATGGAGAAGAGGGGTTAAACATGGGTTCTTGACCTTAACCAGATGTTAATTCAATTCCCAGGGAGTGGAAATTATGGCTATAGTGCCAAGGAGGGGATATTTATATAGTGTGTGGGGTTTATACACCATGGTGTTATAATAATATGGAAAATGAAGTATAGGGAGCTAAATAATAGAGTTAGTTGTTAATGTGGGGGGAAAATATGGATGAGGATCAGTACAACCAAGTTTTCTTGAAAACAACTTAGTGTAAAGAGTAGATCAAAATGAAAAGACTTTTGCACAAGAAATGTGGCTTTTAAAGGCCATAAGAACTATCACAAAGCCTTAATTTTCTCTTATGTACACAACTTGTGAAGGGGTGTTAGTAATGAGTGATATACAAATGAAAAAGGAAGTTAGTCATGCTCCACTGTGTTACTTTGCTTGTACATGGTTAGCAAAGTTGATCTTGGAAGAAACACCACTTCTGCAACCCCATCTACCTACCCAACTAGTTTGCCTAACATTTTTTATTCCTTCTTGGAGGGTGCACTTGGACTTGCAAACCCTTTGTGTGCCTTTTCTTTTGCATTGGCTTTTTTGCTATCATTTCCTATCTAATACTACCCTTATTCCTTCCAAGGCCCCAGATTAAGCAGTTGGGAACCTTAGCTTCTCTACCTAGCTACTGATCTGCCAAGATTAAACAGTTTGGACAGATTTCTTTCTCTATTCTACAACATAAATTGAAAACATGGCATGATCCAGATTAGACTATTGGGTCATCCATAAAACTTTTTTGTAAATATGCAGGCATATATACACCTTCTCTTTTCTTGTAAATATGGAACCTTTGTGGTAGCAAAATGGAGCATATTTGGCACTAGTATTTGCCAATCATAAAATATGAAACCTATTGGTATAGGTATCCAACACCATCCACCTGTTAGTAACTAGTAGTCTACTTGGGTGAATGAAATGAGGCTTGGTGGGCATGTACCTCGAATTGACTCATTATATTGGGGGCATGCAAACTTATTTCAAGCATAGTTTTCCATGTTTCAAGCCTGCGTAAAAATGAAACCAATTTCAAGTATAGTTTCCCATGTTTCAAGCTTCTGTAAAAATGAAACCATTCCCATTTTATCCCTCATGGTTTCCATTTTTATTAGCTTGTTTTTTCCATATGAGCCTTGGTTTTTTCATTCCATCGTCACCATTTGCTTGGCCGATCATACTCTTTCACTTGGTTGTTTTACCCTTGCCTGAGGAATAGTTGTGATGAGTGGTCTTATTAGCCAACCTCTTGAACTTTGCGTGTTTTGAGCAGTGCCATCATCACTGGAACCAGTTTTTACCCTTTATACCACTTGTTCCTCTAGGAGGAGTTCTCTTTCATCTCTTTTTAGACTCCCAAAACATGAAAATATTTTTGAGCACTTGTCTTTTCAAACTCGTAAAAATAAATGAAAATATGTCTACTTAGTATAAGTTTACCCCTTTTCCAGACTAAGATAGACTAAATACAGAAAATGAATACCTTAGTCAAACATGGCTAAGAGGTTCTCTTGAGTATTGTTTTCAACCTTTTCAAACTTGAGAGATTATCTATGAAAAGGGACATCTAGAGTTTTCTTTTTCGCCTTTTTTTTTACTAGGGGCATTGGAGCCTGATCTTTCCATTGGATCCCTTTATATATCTCCCTTCTAGAGTGTTGTTCTCCCATTTGGTGAGAACCTCTTAGAATCCATGGTCTCTCAGAGGCAATGATGAAGATCGGAGCAGAGTTCTTTTTCTTGTGTCAATCTTGTTAAAAAATGAAACATTATTTCGGAGCAAAGTTCCTTTTCTTGTGTCAATCTCCTTAAAAAATGAAACAAGATCTGGAGCAGAGTTCCTTTTCTTATGTCAAGCTCGTTAAAAAATGAAACAAGCTCTTATGAGGAGAGTTCTTTTATGAGGATAGCCTACTTAGGTGACTGAAATGAAGCTTGGGGAGAATGGACCTTCAATTGAGTCATTACGTTGGGGGCACACAAACTTATTTCAAGCATAACTTCCCATGTTTCAAGCTTGCGAAAAATTAAATCAATTTCAAGCATAATTTCACATGCTTCAAGCTTATGTAAAAATGAAACCACTCCCATTTTATCCCTCGTGATTTCCATTTTCACCAACTTTTTTTTTTTTCCAAATGAGCCTTGATTTTTTCATTCCATCGTCACCATCTACTTGGCTGATCATACGCTTTCACTTGGTTAATTTACCCTTGCCTAAGGAACAATTGTGATGATTGGACTTATTGGCTAGACTCTTTACCTTTGCATGTTTTGAGCAGTTCCATCAACACCAGAATGAGTTTCCACCCTTTATACCACTCATTCCTCCAGGAGGAGTCCTCTTTCAACTCTTTTCATACTCCCAAAACATGAAAATATTCCCAAGCACTTGTATTTTCAAACTTGTAAAAGTAAATGAAAAGACGTTTACTCGGTATAAGTTTACCCCTTTTCTGGAATGAGATAGACTAACTACGAAAAAACAATACCTTAGTTGAACATGGCTAAGAGGTTCTCTTGAGTATAGTTTTCTACCTTTTCATTCTTGAGAGACTATCTACAAAAAGGGACATATGGAGTTTTCTTTTTCGCCTTTTTCTCAAATTCTCTAAACATGAAAAAGATGTCGAGTTTTACCTTCGTTAGACTTGTTAAAACATCAAACAGTGATGGGGTTGTCGAGCATGACAAGAACGAACCACTCCTTCTTAGGGTTCGTTAAATATACTCAGAGGGATTCTTCCAAAGGATGGACTTACAAATCAAGCATATGTTGTCCTCCTTAAGCTTGTTAAAAAATAAAAAGGAACTAACCAGTATGATTGGGGAAATTGGGAAAATAGGGTACTCTATTTGTTAATGGCAGCGAGTCACTCTTGAACACGACACTCTTCCACTTCATCTTCGTGGTTGTTGGGTTGGGTAATCTACTTGTCTTTCGGTTCATCATACCTTCACAGAGCCTCCATTTCGGCTTTGGGTCAATGATGCCAACTCCATTCAGTGTCGTCGGTGTGTTCAAGAGAAGTCATTCAGTTTATATATGTTGCAATATTATTAAGCCTTCATTCCATGTTTTACTTTCTTTGTCAATCATACGTTTTCACTTGGTTGTTTTACCCTTGCCTAAGGAACAATTGTGATTAGTGGTCTTATTAGTCATCCTCTTGACCTATGTGTGTTTTGAGTAGTTTCATCATCACTGGAACTAGTTGCTACCCTTTATACCACTCATTCCTCCAAGAGGAGTCCTCTTTCAGCTCTTTTCATGCTCCCAAAATATGGAAAGATTGTCGAGCATTGTGTCTTTTTGAACTCGTGAAAGAAAATGAAAAGACGTCTACTCAGTATAATTTTTACCCCTTTTCCGGACTGAGATAGACTACCTATAAAAAAGGAATACCTTATTGGAACATGGCTAAGAGGTTCTCTTGAGTATTGTTTTCTACCTTTTTAGGCTTGAGATACTATCTACGAAAAGGGACATTTGGAGTTTCCTTTTCTCATCTTTTTATTGGGGGCATTGGAGCGTGATCCTTCCATTGGATCCCTTGATATATATCCCTTCCAGAGTGTTGTTATCCCATCTGATGATAACCTCTTGGAAGCCATGGTATCTCAGAGGCCATCATCAAGATCAGAGAAAAATTATTTTTCTTGTGTCAAGCTCGTTAAAAAATGAAACAAGCTTTCAGAGCAAATTTCCTTTTCTTGTGTCAAGCTCCTTAAAAGCTGTAACACCCTCCTCCCACATCTATCCAAGTTACTATCCAGCCAGGGTAAACACGAGACCATAGGCTACTATGATTGGATTCGACCTCCTATGTGACCTTAAGGAAGTGGAATATGTTGGAAATAATACTGAGGGGGGGGGTGAATCAGTATTATCTGGTCAATTATTTTCTTTTTCAAACCCAGAACACTGTAGCAATAAATAGAAGCAGCTAGAACATAAATCAAGAGATGTACACTACTTCACTATTCAGAAACCTATGTATAGATTTATTCTTTCAAACATTCAGATATTAATTAATCCAGATTATCAGATTTATAGATCAAGCGTGCGCCACATATCACAGATCAAAATCATATAGAGATACCACTATTCCAGCCTTAAGATTTTCACCCATCAATAGAACTTATCCTTCTCCTTGCGCTTAGGTTCCTTCTTCATTCAGATCCGGATCTGCACCATAACCCAATCATAGTATTCCAGATCTAGCACTTTATCAGATATTCAGTAATTCAGAAGATGCCTTGCCAAATGATCTCCTTCCTCTTTTATAGCCTTAGGCCTTTCACAATACCACAAACCAAAAACCATAACAATTCAATACCATGGACCCAATACTTGGGATCAACACTTTTGCATGCAATACCACGGACCAAAACCATAGGATCAAAAACTGTCAGACTAATACCATGAACCAACCATAAGATTTCCCATGTGCGTGCACTTTTCTCTGCATGAAAGTGCGTGAACTTTTCTCTGCATGAAAGTGCGTGAACTTTTCTCTTCATGAAAGGAACTTTTCTCTGCATGAAAGGAACTTTTCTCTGCATGAAAGTGCGTGATTTTTTCTCTTCATGAAAGGAACTTTTTTCTTCATGAAAGTGCATGAACTTTTCTCTGTGTGAAAGTCCATGAACCATAAAATAACTTTGTTGCACTATAATTTATCATCTGAGATGAGAGGGTTGCCATCAAGTACAACATGTGTATCATAATGCCAACAATCTCCCCCTTTGGTCTTGATGGCAAAAACAACCAATCACTCTCCCCCTTTGACATCAAGGGCAAAGGGGCAGACTACCATACTCCCCCTGAGTACTTGCTAAAAACTCTGAACAAGCTCCCCCTTTGTATATGCTCTGTGCTGAAATGTTGTCTGCAAAAAGATGTTCTACAAGAAAGAACATGACTCCATACATTATACATAACCTTCTATCATCAAGACTCATACATACATCCATCTCCCATCCAAGTGGGAATACACAACATAGACAAAACTCATTCATCCCAGGCATAGTGGGGAAACCAAAATAGGTCGTTACATGACCTTGATATGAAAAGAAGTACATGACATAGAGACAAGAACAACGATCAGCAGAATCAACCTTCAGACCAGCACACATTGATATACTCCACCAAAAAACTCTTGAGAAATCAAACCAAGGACTTCTAAGATAATGCCAACAATGCATCATTAGAAGAATATATGCTCCCCCTGAACCTGTGCCAAATGATATCTAATAGACCCATTCGACCCACATAGACCGGCAAATGTACGTGTATCTACCTGCGTACAACAGACAAGATTCAACAACAGGATGACACATCAACAACCCCCAACTTCTTTCTAAGGTATTCAAATGTCTCACTAGGCAATGGTTTGGTGAAAATATCAGCAACTTGTTCCTTGGAGGGAACATATTCTAATTTGACCTTTTGTTCCAGCACTTGTTCCCGGAGAAAATGATACTTGATCGATATGTGCTTGGTCTTTGGATGCATGACTGGGTTCTTTGAAATGCTATTTGCACTTGTATTATCACATAAGATGGAGATAGGTGGTGTAAAAGTGATTTGAAAATCCTGCAAGGTTTGCATCATCCAAAGGAGTTGAGTGCAACAGGATGCAGCAGCCACATATTCTGCTTCAGCTGTAGATAATGCAATAGAACTATGTTTCTTTCTGAACCAAGATACTAATCTGGAACCCATAAATAATGCACCACCACTAGTTCTTTTTCTGTCATTCACGCTTCCAGCCCAATCTACATTTATATAAGCATGAAGAGTGAGATCCGCATCTCTAGGATACCATAGGCCATAGTTTTGAGTTCCTTGAAGATACTTGAAAATTCTCTTTACTGCCTGAAGATGAGTTTCCTTAGGATTTGCCTGAAATCTTCCAACCATTCCTATTGCATGCATGATGTCTGGTTGGGTACCTATTAAATAGATCAGACTTCAAATCATGGACCTATAGGTTGGTTGATGCACTGTTGTTGATTCATCATTTGCACTGAGGTTGCATCCTGTGACCATATGAGTGCATACTGGTTTTGAATCCTCCATGCCATATTTCTTCAAGATCTGCTTGAGATACTTGGTTTGAGATAAAAAGATACCGCCTTTATTTTGTTGGATTTGTAAACCAAGAAAATATGTCAGTTCTCCAAGCAGAGACATTTCGAATTCCTTCTGCATCACCAAGGCAAAGTTTTGACTCATAGCTTCTTCATTGCTGCCAAAGATGATATCATCTACATACACAACAAGTATTAGCAATTTTGTTATTTTCAATATTTATATAAAGATTTCTATCTGATGATCCTTTTGAAAAACCTTGTTGATGAAGGTATTTGTCCAGATGATAGTACCAAGCCCTTGGAGCCTATTTGAGACCATAGAGAGCCTTCTTTAGTCTGTATACAAGATTTGGATCATTACCAAGGATGAATCCATCTGGATGCTCAATGTACACTTCTTCTTCTAAGTCTCCATTCAGAAAGGCTGATTTCACGTCCATTTGAAATACTTTGAAGTTCTGAAAGCTAGAGAGAGCAAGGAATATTATGATGGCCTCAAGTCTAGCAACGGGAGCAAACGTTTCTTCAAAATCTATTCCTTCTTGTTGAGCATACCCTTTAGAAACAAGTTTGGCCTTGTTTCTAATCACTTCCCCATTTTCATTCAACTTTTTTTTGAAGATCCATTTTGTCCCTATGACATTCTTATCTTTTGGTCTAGGAACCAACTTCAAAGTGTTATTATTTTCGATCTGCTCAAGTTCTTCATCCATTTCCTTGACCCAGCATTCATCTTTGCATGCCTCTCTTACATTTTGTGGTTCAGTGGAGGAAAGTAATGCCAAAAGGCTTGAAGCTTCTGCAATTTTTCTTCTTCTTTGTATTCCTGCTTCTTTTTGCCCCAAAATTTGAGATTTTGGATGATTCTTCTGAACATACCTGGATGGATTCTTTTCTTCTATCCTTATTTGTTCTTCAGGCTCCTCATGGGTTTCTTCTTCATAGGTTTCTTCTTCATCATGAATCTGATTTGATGTTGATGGATAGTCCTCATCATCTTTGAAATCTTCAGATCTTACCTGCCTAGGAGTGTTTTCTTCTTCATCAACCACTACATCAATACTTTCAACAATTTTTCCAGGCCTTTTATTACAACACTTGTAAGATTTGCTGTGGGGAGGGTAACCAAGGAGAATGCCTTCATCTACTCTAGGTTCAAACTTGCCAAGATGTTCATCAGTATTTTTGATATAGCATTTGCTTCCAAAAGTTTTGAAATATTTTACTGAAGGAGTCTCACCATACCAAAGCTCATGAGGGGTTTGAGTGCTCTTCACCCGGACGTTTGTTTTGTTGAGAATAACAACCACAATACATGCAGCTTCACCCCATAAAGTTGCGGGAGTTCCAGATTCATCAAGCATAGCATGAGCCATTTGTTGAATCGTTCTGTTCATCCTTTCCACTACTCCATTTTACTGAGGAGTCCTGGCTATAGAGAATACTCTTCTTATTCCATGTTCTTCACAAAAATTGAAAAATTCATTCGAGGTAAATTCTCCTCCTCGATCAGACCTGCGGCATTTGATTCTGTGATCTGATTTGTTCTCAACCAAATCTTTGAAGGATTTGAATTTTTCGAAGGCTTCATCTTTGTGCTTCATAAGTCCTATCCAAGCCATCCTTGAATAGTCGTCAATGAATAATATAAAGTATTCTTCTCTCCGAGGTGACCTTTTCCTAGATGGACCACATACATCAGTATGGACAAGTTCAAGTGGCCTGCTAGCTGATCCTTCCTTCTCATGGAAGTTAGTTTTGGTTTGCTTACCAAACTGACATGATTTACATATTGTATTATCTTGAATTTTGATTTCTGGAAGACCATGAACTACCTGGTATTTGCATGCTTTCCTTATTTGCGAGAAGCTTAGATGCCCCAATCTCCGGTGCCATAGCCAGTGTTCATCATTCTTGCTTAGATAGCATTGGTGTTGTCCTTCTTTGAATATGTACAAATTATTTGAAGTTCTTATGCCTTTGGTCACTGTTTTTCCTGTATCAAGATCACGAACACTACATCCATTTGATCGAAATATTACCTCTGTTCCTTGATCACACATTTGACTGACATTCAATAGATTATGCTTTAAGCCATCAACATGCATAACATTTCCTGCTTTCACCTTTTCTTTTAAAAGAACAGAACCTTTAGCTTTTATGAGTGCAGGGTGTCATTTCCAAATGAGACCTTCTTCTCCTTCTCCAAGGCACTATATGACTGAAGTTTTTCTTTATCACCTGTCATATGTTTCGAACATCCACTGTCGATGTACCATTGATTTTCTTGCCCTTCCGCATATAAGGCTATACCACATCTTTCTGGTTGCAATTCTTTCATTCTCCATGTTTTGGCACTTGAAGCTTGTTCCTTTTGAGTTGTTTGCCGAAACCTGCTCCTGCATTCAGAATCTTCATGACCGAAGTTGTTACAAATAGAACATTCAATTTCATTTTCAAGGGTAGAAAAGTTATTGTAGGTCATTTTTGTGATTTCAGTCATGCTTCTTTGTTTTTGAGCTTCTCTAGTCATGATTATCTTATAGGCAACACATTGAGCTGCTTTGTGACCAAAGTTATGACAAGAGAAGCATTGACCATTGAAGAAACTCCTGCGATTATCAAATCTACCAACCAAACGATTGTAGTTTCTACTGCCATCCATTCCTGAGGCAAATTGAGAAGATTTTACCTGTGGCTGGTTGTAGCTTCTGTTCATCCTTAAGGTGGATTGCCCCCGATTTACCTGGTAGTATTTGTTTATTCTTGAGGTAAATTGTCCCTGATTTACCTGGTGATCTCCATTGGGCCTTTGCTCACTCCTCCTTGCTGCATCAAGATAAATTTTGGAGGTGTATGGTTTCTGTGCTTGAGATGTTTCTTCATTATATCCCAGACCTGTCTTGACTAGGGGAGAACGCTGCACATTGATAATCTCATCTAGAGTTTCAGATCCTTTAACAAATCTAAGATTAAGAGCTTTTGTTTTCTCAATCTCTTTTCTAAGTCCCACAATTTCACATTCTGACTTTTCATGATGTTTTTCCCTTTCAGCCAGTTGAAATTGCAGAGTATCAATAATCATATTTTTCTCTTCTAAACAAATTTTGAGTTTAGAAATCTCTTCATAAAGACCTTCTTCATCTATAACATCCATGAAATCATCATCTTCAAAATCCATCAAAAGTCTATAATTATTACATCGTTCATCTTCATCACTATTTGAGAGTCCATCACTGTCTTCATGAGTGTAGTAGCTTTTCTTACTTATATTATGCTTCTTGTTCCATCTACCAGGTTCCTTACCTTTGTCAAGCTTATCTTTGTGATGACACTTGGTAGCATTGTGACCGACTCTTCCACAAGCAAAGCATTTGAAGGGTAACTTACCTCTGAATCTTCTAGCACCCCGTTGAAGGTTCTTGACAAAATTTGATTCTTCCTCTTCTTCTGACATATGTCCTGGGTCATAGGAATCTCCTTTTCCTGAGGCCTTGAATGCGGCTTCTCTGATGTCTGATGGTCCCCCTTTCCTCATTTCATAAGTGATTAGAATTCTGTGTAGCCATGACATGGTAATTTTCTGTAGATTCTCTTTTTCTTCTATTACAGAAACTTTTGATTCAAACTTAGGAGACAAAGATCTGAGAACTTTTTCAACCACAACAGCCTCTTTTATTTCTTCACCCAAATTTTTCATACAATTAACAATCTCGTCTATACGTAGGAAATAGTTAGCCACACTTTCATCATTGTACATTCTGAGATTTTCATACTGAATTATGAGGGTTTGAAGTTTTGTTCGTTTTACCTGTTCATCTCCTTCATAGCTCAGAATGATCTTGTCCCATATTTCTTTTGCGATTTTATACTGCATAACCTTGACAAATTCTAATTGAGATAGACATCCTAATAGAGTATTGACAACCTTTACATTTGTTTCAAACTACTTCTTCTCAGCCGGATCTATAGGAGTCGCTGATGGAAAAGTGTACCTTGTATCTATGATATCCCAGACTTCTGTACCAAGAGATTGAAGATAGGCTGTGACTCTTACCTTCCAATAGACGAAGTTGGTCCCATAAAAAATTGGTGGCATGATCGATGCTTCTCTGTCGTAGTTGCTCATGATGATAGATCTTCCTTCAAGCGATCAAGCTTCTTCTGAAGGACCTGATCTGATACCAATTATTGGAAATAATACTGAGAGGGGGGGTGAATCAGTATTATCTAGTCAATTATTTTTGTTTTCCAACCCAGAACATATACGCTACTTCAGTTAGAGAAAACCGCGTATATATGCAACTACAGATAAGGAAACCCGCGTATACCATACAAAATTATAATTTAAAATTTTCTACAGATGTTGAACATTAATCTATGCATCAGAATCATATAAATAGTAACTAGGAATAGTAAAATAGAGCAGAAGACAATCACACACAAGAACACAAGATAGAAGGTGGAAACCCAATGTGGGTGAAAACCACCTGCTGCAATATGTCTCTATCTTTTCAATTAGAACTTCTTTTTACAATGATTCTATACTGGTGCAATCCTTTACCAGTACACAGGTTGCAACCTGCAGAGAGCTACAACCCTCTCTCGTTCTCCAGCTTCTCCTGGAAGGGAGTGACAACCCCCTTAGATCTTGTACTAGCTGAGATACTAGTACGAAAGCTGCTACCTGCAGAAGGCTACAACCTTCTCTTTTCTTCCAGGGACCACGTTTCATAAATTTTCAGACTGGATCCATGAATATCAATCAATCATCAAACAATCTCTTTTTCACCAATTAG
>APFE031291983.1:18858-38821 GCA_000404065.3 Pinus taeda
TTTCATAAATTTTCAGACTGGATCCATGAATATCAATCAATCATCAAACAATCTCTTTTTCACCAATTAGTACTGAATCAAATAAACACTTCTCCGACTGCTGTACCCAGAACACAATAATAGTAATCACACACTAATTATGAACCCAGAACACTGTAGCTAAACAACAGAAGCAACTAAGACATAATTCAGTATACGTACGCTACTTCACTATTCAGAAACCTGCATGCATATGATTTTGCATCGTGACCAACCTGCATATACGCTTCTTTCACTTGCAGAAATTGCGTGTATACTCTTCTTCGTTGAGACCAACCTGCGTATACGCTTATTTCACTTGCAGAAACTACGTGCATATGCTTCTGCGTCGAGACCAACCAGCGTATACACTTCTCTCACTTGCAGAATCTGCGTGTATACGCTTCTGTGTTGAGACCAACCAGCGTATACACTTCTTTCACTTGCAGAAGCTGCGTGTATACGCGCCTTAGCTTCACTATACCTGTGTGTAGATCTATAAAGGATAATTCACTATTTCAATCATTCAAACATTATTTAACCCAGAGTAACAGATTTATAGATCAAGCGTGCGCCACATATCACATATCAAAATCATACATAGATACCACTATTCAAGCTTTAAGATTTTGACCCATCAATAGAACTTATCCTTCTCCTTGCACTCAGGTTCCTTCTTCATTCAGATCCAGATATGCACCATAACCCAATCACAGTATTCCAGATCTAGCACTTTATCAGATACTCAATAATTCAGATCATCCCTTGCCAAATGATCTCCTTCCTCTTTTATAGCCTTAGGCCTTTCACAATACCACGGTCCAAAAACCATAACAATTCAATACCATGGACCCAATACTTGGGACCAACACTTATGACGAGATGCCATGGCCCAAAACCATAGGTTCAAATACCAAGGACTAAATACCACGGACCAAAATAAGTTCTCCCACATGTACGCACTTTTCCTTGCATGAAAGCGCATGTATATGCATATGCGCCTTGGGAACGTCCAACCCGCGTGTATACGCAGCTTCGTCAAAGTGAACTTGCGTATATATCTTTTTCTTCTTCCTGAGTGCCTGAACTGTGATCTGTCACCAGAGTGAGTTTCCATCAAGGACAACACCTGTGCCATAGCGCCAAACCTGTGCCATAATGCCAACACTTCAGTTTATGCACAAGTGTTACTATTTGGGAGATATGCAGTGATATTTGAAGCCTACATTAAACAAAACACATTTTGCATTTGTTTTATTGTTTTAGCCATTCTAGTGTGGCAACATTTTATAACAGATACAAAGTAATTTTGAGAAATTGAAGAAGGTTTTTGTCAACCATGATCCATATAAAAAAAACACCTCTTTCATTTTATTCACAGGTGTGAATTGGAATATTTGACTAGATCTTTACAACCTATTTTTACAGATTTAAATATTTAATGATTTCCTATTTTAGAGATTATTTTGTGACACATATTCCAAGCAAATGGAAACGAATTTCCAATTTTTAGAGAGTTTTTCCTCAAAAATGATCTTATCAACAAAAACCTCTTTCAGTTTTGTAACAAATATTATGTTTCAAGATATATGAGTTCATATTTGACACCTATTTTCAGAAATTCCATCCAAATTTAATGTTCCCTTAGTACAGGGATGAGCTAATTGTATATATTTTACGAATTTCAAAGTGTAAAGGGTTCAAATTTTTTGGCAGAGGAAAGCTGCTTTGGATTGTGTAAAGATTTTTCTAAATATTATTTTTGATGGAGCAGCTTCTGCCCTTTAGATTTGGGATCCATCGCGGTGTTTAATGTGCAGCATGTGTTCCTTGTAAAATCACTTACATACTTCCTTTCTTTTCTTTTCTTTTTTTTTCTTTTTTTTTTTTTTTTTTTTTTTTTTTTTTTTTTTTTTTTTTCTTTTTTTTTTTTTTTTTTTTTTTTCTGCTAATTCTTGTTACAACATTATCTAAGGGAAGTGTTAGGAATCCATTCACGCATGATGCTCCTTTCGCAATGATTTTGTTGTTAAATGTAGTGGTTATCTTTGCAGAATCCATCCTCTATTTGTTGCTTTGTTGAGTAACCCTGTGTTTATTTTTTCTTCTAACACTGCCATTGTAGATCCATCCCTTGATTGATGCCTATAGGGCAGCAGTCTTTCTCCTCTTTCCTTCTCTCATTTACATCTTTTATCTGGCTGAACATTGCACTTACTTTGCCCCAAGTTTGTTGGCAGAAACTAGCCTCTATTCCATAGCCTAATGATCCCTTCTCTTGCTGTTTTTGACCCACAACTTTCAATCAAATCCCCGTACTTCATAGCTAGCCTAAGATTCAGTTATTGCAGCCATTTTTTGTTGGAAAAGAGAAAGCCCTCTCTGGTCTAGAAAGGCTAGATGCCAAATCAAAAGCTTGGTCAGTGGTTACCGCAAAATTGCCTCTTCTCAACCTTGAGGTTCATTCTAAGTGCTAACACACCCCATTGTGCTCCAACTCGTAGAATCATATCTGGATCTCCATAGAAATCCATCCCTGAGTATGGATGCTCCTCGATTAAAAGGTTTTTTCAATCGAGACAACTAAATAATGTATTGGAAGAAATGATTGTTGACTGACCCGCATGTCGAGCCATCAAATCGACCCACCTCTAGATACGTGGATCTCCAGGACCAGCTACACCTAGTGATACATGTTGTGGTTGCATCAATGGGATTCTCTATAAGGTAAAAATGATTAAGATCGAACCATAGTGAAAATTCTTCATCTTACCACTTTTTACCTTGTTCAGTTGTTATTTTAGTGAAGAAAGCACAACCTCACACCAGTTGAAAACTTTTGGCTCTAGACACTCTAGTGCATACTGCATATATGATATGTTCACCAGATGTAGTGTCACATTGCCAGCCAATTTTGCAATTTTGAAGAGGATCATTCTCAAAGGCAAATCGCCTACATCCCTGATGTTTATTTTCCTATCCTTTCTAGGTTGTGTACCTAGCCGACAAAACTGTCTAATATAATCTCTCACCGATTAACCTCCATGGGAAAATCCAGAAAGTGAGATGGAGGAACCTAGCCTCGACAACCTAGTAAGAAAATAAATATAATCAATGGTAATAGGGACCATCGTGTCCCTAATGTGAAAGGTCTGATCTGTTGGATCCCATGCATGAAAAAGGAACTATAGTAGTTTTATTTCTTGCCTCATTCCAGACAACTTGAAGTATTTGAGTAACCCACAGTTTTTTAGGGCCTCAACTATACTCGGATTGTTTACAGCAACCATGTCTTGTTCTTCGTGCTCCCTTTCTTGCCATGAAATTGACATTGTGATCCAATGAAAGCTTGAAAGACAATTGTAAGCTTAGTTAGGATCCTTTCCATGCAAAAAATAGGACAAATTTTGGAGCAAATAGTTAAATCAAACTTGGGAAACTCGCCCAACGTAGCTCAGGCATAGAGACAGTGCACTACAGAGCATGCAACCTTCTATCTAGGTGCTCTTCAACATAATTTTCGATGTAAAAGCCTGCGCGGATCCCAGGGCAAAAAAATGAAACCCCAGGGGCCCCAAAAAACCCTAAAAGTTGCATGAAATGACAAAAGAATGTCCTGAAAAGAAAGAAGAGAGGTTAAGCTCCTATCTAGTCTAGATGGCTCGAGAAATGGTCCACAGAATCTCTTGCAATCAGCCGATGAATTTCAAGTTCCAAATGGTAGAAATGTCATGGTAAAAACTTGTTTTTATGTTTATTTCATGTTCATTAATCGAGTAAACATTAGTATTTTCCTATCTTTTGCCTATGAAATAGGTATTTTTAATCTATTTGGTGGTGTTTTGAGCAGGTTTTATAACTGACTTACAGAATTCGATGTGCTCAATTGTAAATTGTACCTTTGACCACAGAGCACACTTTTATCTCTTTTTCGAGCTCTATTAAAAATGAAAAAGGAACCCTCTTGAAGTCCTCTTTAAGATATTTTTAGATTCTCTAAACATGAAAAGATTGTGGAGCGCTTGTCCTTTCCAACTGATTAACGGAACTAAAACGATATCTCTCTTGTACTATTTTACGACTTTTAAGGGTTGAGAGATTAATTTACAAAAAAGAACTTGTGGAGTTTTCTTTTTGTTCCTTTTCAAGCTCTCTAAACATGAAAAGGATCGAGTTATCTTTGTCATTAAACTTGTTAAAACATCAAATAGCGACAAACTTGTCCATCTAGACAAGACCGAGTTTCACCTTCGCTAGACACGTTAAAACGTCCAATAGCGATGGATTCACCTGAAGGGTGGAATTATACAACAAGCATATGTTTTCCTCCTCAATATTGATAAAAATAAAGAGGCATTGGTTAGCAGTGACTGGGGAAAATGGGAAAAAGGGGAAAACCACTTTATGGTAATAGGTCGCTCTTGAACATGACACTTTCACTCCATCACTGTGACTATTTGGGTTGGGTTATTAGCTTGATGGTTATCACACCGTCTCATCCTTTGCAATACCATAAACCTTCATTTCATGACTGCCATTTTTGAACCTTGTGTCGTCAGTCAAATTCCATCTCCAAAATCACTACACTTGTTTCATGTCGTTGATGTGGGATACATCAAGGCCCTCTTGCGATGAGTTGCTTCTTGTCAACATCAGCACATTATCCAAGAAGTTGACTTAGAAACACCCTTCCAGTACCTTGAGGTTTGCATGCATCAATGGCAGGTTTATCGCTTCTGGCAATAGGTTGACATCAATGGCCTTCGACCAAAATACTTTGTATGGTGTTTGAAATCAAATCATCCGTTCACACAGTGCAGAATGTAGTGCAGTACCTTGAGGATCATTATCATTATCAGTGATTTCTCTCGCATTTGTTAACAACTTACATCATTAGCTGGTAATCAAATGGTGTCTTCCCATATTCGAATCCAGAACACATATTCACATGGTTAGACTTGTACTTGAGCAAACGATTGAACAAGATAGAAGACCCTAGATCTAGCTTCATCCATCTAGGCTGTGATTTCAGGAGTACTAAATCATATGTATAATGGTTTTACATTGATGGTCATTCCAGTCGTGGGTCTATATCTGTAGACAACTATTTATGTACATGTAATGAAAGTTTATAAGCTAAAGATGGGATTCCCTTCCCTCAGCGATTCATGAAAAAATAAAATATCATGATATCTATATTGTAATTGATGTAGGTGACCTTCCACTTCGATACTTCCTCATCACATCGTAAAGCATTTCATTCGACATTGGCATTTTTCCAACTTCATGTTTTAGGGGCCAGTTTTTATAGACCCATTTGGACACATCAATCCCATAATCTAGATCAATGTTTTAGGGCTCATCAAACCCTAATTGTAGTTTCTACATTCCCTAAACAAGTCACCCCTTTGAATGCCTCCTTCCCAAACAGTTTCATGACTTGAATACATCCAGAAATGACCTCTAGAGGGACCACTGTGGGTAGGACCATGTAAGGGTGCGCTATAGAGCAGTTAAGTCCATGCCAGGATGCTCTATAGAGAACTTAGGCTTCCTTTCACCTCCATTGGGTGAGTTTGAGCGAAATTCATATAGGATTTGGGGAATATTATTATCTTTTGGAGTCATCTAGAAGGTTCCCTCACTTATCAACTCCTATGAGCTCGAAAATGGATGAGTAATGAGTTAAGATGCATCCTATCCACTCATCCCTTCATCCATGGAACTAATTCTAAGTATGGAAGGCCATTCAATGCCACCATTTATGACAAAACCTCCTTCATATACCTATAAATTGACCACTAATCTAAGTGATCAGGGGCTGGATTATGTTGAATTGTAAGGAGATAATGCTACTATGAGATTTGGCTTTGAAGCAAGTATTGTAATTCTACAAGTTTTTCATGCTTTTGATGTGATGTGGATGGGATCCAAGTTGGAGGAATGACTTTGAATTAGACACAATGGTTGTAATTCCTTCTTCTATTTAATAAAGTGTTTGAATCTTTCTCCCATATGTTTGTATTGTTTTATAATGCTTATATGTGTGAAATGTATCTTATTCCATTCACTTTTATTCAATAGATCTTTTGCTTTGATCAATTCTTCGTTTTTTGTTGTGTTTATAGGTACTCCTCAAGTGTATTAAGTACGGGAAGGAGTGACATGATCGATACAAAGGAAACGAGAGGAAAGTGGAACTACAAGTAGGTCTTGTCATCTTCTCATCTTATCTATTGCTTATAGGGAAAGACTAAAATACTTTAAACTATTGTTCTAGATATGGCTACTTATCTAGGGAATTAGTATTTATCCGTACATACAAAATTCTCCAAAATACATCATCTTGTTTAAATTTTTACAAGAGGCCAGAATCAATAAGATATTGTGTTGGCAACTAGAAGTGTGTCAAGAATGTTTGAGATAAAGATGAAAAATCACTGTAGGATGTGGTATCTAATTCGATGTACCATTTGTAAGCATCCCTAGTTAAGGTATGTTTCAACAAGAAAATTTTAATATAATTGTCCACTAGAGAATACGATGAACACCATAAATGATAGGTGGTAATGTGGTAGACAAATTCTCCCCAGGATTTCCTTCAAACCTAGGAATATTTGATGGTAATTTGGTGGGCATAGGTGGACACCAAGGATCATGTTGAATGGGGCCATTAGTCAACTTGGCAAAATATAGTAGATCAAGAGACAATAAAAAGGGATTATGAGGTTGACTGAATGGGTCATAGGTGGGAGAGGCATGTGACCAACCTTGTGGTCTCCCCATATATGGATTATGATGCATGGATTTTTGGTGAAGGTATGGGTTTTCCTTGACATATGAATGCTATGGGCTAGAGTAGCTGGTGAAAGGATTCCCCCCCAAGGTATGTACCTGTAGAGAGAATAGGCCCCCCACGAGCATGATTTCTCATAGGGTTGTAACCAGGACAATAAGATGGACTAACCTATGTACTATTGGGAGAGGGGCCCTATTTGTTTTTAAATTTCCTCTTCTTGTTTTTGTTTGTTGGTTTTCTCTTATTCCCACTGAGTTCTATATGGTTTGTTGGACTCATTCTGATCTTGATTGGTTTTACTTGCTGAAGATATGGGTTCATCTTAGATCTAAAGATTTTGTTTATGTTTTTTTTTTTAGAAAATAACAGGCTAAAACTATTTTATCAATTTAAGCTCTTTTTCGTACATAATTTGAAATAGATAACCACATATCTCAAATACTCTCATAATTATACTAAAAAACAAAAGCACTAAAAATGAACTTTGTATGAGAGAGTTATGGCCATTTGAATATTGGGCAATATTTTTTTTTTTTAATTTTTTATTTTTTGCCCTCATGCACAACTATTTTTTCTATTTGTTTAAATTCTTTTCTATTTATAATTTAGTAAAACTAAATATAGATCTAATCCTCTTGAAATCTTACACCCCACACCCCCCACCCCCCAACCACCCCCCCCTCCCCCCCCCTCCCCTTCCCCCCAAAAAAAAACAAAAACCACCAGAAATGAGTTCGTATGAGGAAGATATGACTAATTGAAAAATCAACCTATTTTCTATTAGTTTTTCCCAATTTTCAAGTTTTCTTTCAACTTTTTTGCCTAATTTTTCAAGTGTTTTTCTTTAGAGTTTGTTGTTATTTGTTGGATCTATTTGTTATTACATTTTTCAACTATGAAACATATCATATCTTAGCATAATCTTGTTGGTTTGTGTTGGATCCTTCCTTTGGTTCCACTCTAAAGTTTTCCTTGGAGGTTTAGTGTGCTTTGGTTGGGGATATTGTCCTCATCTTTGGATCCAATTTTTTAGATTTGTTTAGTTGATCAAGTAACAACTAAGATAGGATTTTAATTTTAATTTTATTTTTTTTTTGCTTTGGTCACTTGTTTTTTGATCTCTTTGTTCTCTTGTTTATTTTTGTCACAATTGGTAGTGTTGTTATTGGTTGTGCAGTTGTCATCTAGAAAAGTTCTTGTGAGTGTGTTTCCATTGCTTTTTATCACTACAATTTGATCTTATTTAAGCCTTCCTGCCTTTGGGGTCTAGTTTTGACCCTTTTGGAACATTGGATTTTGTTGAGCCATTGTGCTAGCACTTTTGGCTTTCTTTTTTATTTCTTGAGTGTATCTACTTTTTGGTTTTCTTTTCATAACTATGGCACTTTTGAAGTGCTTGATGTTCTATCTTGGGGAATTTTCTTTGGCCTCTTTTGAATTATATTCTCTCTTTGGTTTGATTCTTGGGTCAATAATTTATAAATCTTGGTTATTTGCATTCAAGTATTTAATAAGATGCTCATTATTTTAGGCATTGGTGTGTTGTGAAAGAATATTGCCCTATTGTAGTTAGAATTCAATGAAGTGAAAAGAATAATTTCCATATAACTTCATCATGATTACTAAGATTCATTCACACTATCTATGTTACATGCTACATCCCAACATCTATGTAAAAAACAACCACTAAAATTAATGCAATAATAAAAGTAACTAGACTCGACTTTCTCTTTTACTATAGTACAACAACACTAGCTTAGGCTACGGTCATGGAGATAAGTGTGTGAATTAACTACTCCAATACTAAAAAAAACATAGCAACTTACAGTAGGGAGATAAATCCACTTGCAATAGTGCCTTCTATTTTCTATAGCACTTGGGGACCACTTTGGAGGCAACTCTCAAGGGGGTTTCAGTCTTAGGTCTTTGAGTTAAGTGTCCTACCCTCGCATGTGGATTTGTCCTACGAATGTCCCCCCAGCTCATGTTATTGTTGATGGTAACCATAGTGGCCTATCTCTTATGGCTCATACATAGGTATAGGGTCGGGTTTGTCTTCTCTGTACCTAGGACATATATTAGTGTTACTTTCTCAATCCTCTCAAGGGTTGTTCCACAGCTAGTGAGGGCACATGGACCGAGCTCATAGCTAAAAGGGACAGGATGCAGGTCGCTAGAATAATTGTTCCACCACCATCTTTTTTGTACTTTGGTTTGTGTGTGACTCTATTTTAGGACGTTTCTAGTGTGCACTGCTTGGTCCGAGTCAATAGTTTTGGCCTTAGGGTGTTTTCACTAAAATAATTGTATTAATTTATAGTTTTCACACTGCCTTAACATATTTGTCATCAGTCACGTCATATTCATGGTTTACCTCTTGAATGAGGTGGAGTTGTCACTCCTGCATAAAGAGTGTTTGTCGGTGCTCAAGAATTAGATCAACACATAGTTTTGGATTCTATCCTAGTCCTTCTGATAGTGAATTGATTTCTATTGAAACTTTGGCATACGATTCTACTGCTTTTGCCAATCCACTGTTGATCGATCCACTAGGACCTGAGTTGTTGCAGTTGAACCCTAATGGCTCGACACTTGCTTATACCTTTTCACCTTTGTCAGTTGTCTATCCTATGGTGGAGTCTGAGACATATTTACCCTCTACATCAATAATGCCAGCTGCCATGTCATCATTTCCACCTCTTAGTGGAGCCATACCTACTCCATCTACACCTCTCACATCTTCTTGGGGCATCCCACCAATTTCTTTATGACTCCTACAAATTTCGTGAATGTTTCTCTTCCTACTCTATCTTCTACATCAACCATGGCTATTCCTCCTAGTCAACTAGTAGGGTCAGGAGTCTTTCCACTTATATTTTCTCAATAAATGATTCATGTTCCTTAGTTAACCATGGTTACTTATGGAAATGTGTGGGGGGGTTCATTAGTTGTTCCTAGCAAGTCTGGGGAAAATGTTTCTTCTAGCATGTCACAAGCTTGGTATAGTTCATTGTTTGGAGGGATGCCACCTTCCAGTACTTTTCCTGGGGACAACCCTATTGTTAGTACTATCACCAATATAGGATATTCTCCTTATGTCAGTGCTTCTTTATTGGCTGGTCCATCTTATCCTCATGGGTAAAACACCATGAGAATCATGCTCTTAGGGGTCCTTTTATCTCTGGGGGAACATTCCCTGGGGGAAAAATCCTTTTACCAGTCATTCTAACCCACAAAAATCATATGTCAGGGTGAACTCTTTCTTTAACTCGAAAGCCATGTATCAAAATCCATGTATGATGTGACTACAAGGTCAATCAGGGGCATGTTCCACCTATGACCCATTCAATCAACTTCATAATCCCTTTTTATCTTCTCTTGATTTACCAAATTTGGCCAAGTTGACTAATGGCCCCATCAGACATGATCCCTAGTGGCCACATATGCCTACCAAGTTGCCTTTAAATATTCCCAAATTTGAAGGAAAGTCTAGAGAGAATCCATCCACTCATATCACCACCTACCATTTATGGAATTTATCAAATTATTCAGTGGTTGATTCTATTAAACTTCGCTTGTTCCAACTTACCTTAACCGAGGATCCCACCAAATGGTACATTGAATTAGGTACTACGTCCTACAACGATTTTACTTCTTTAGCTCAAACATTCTTGACACACTTCCAATTGCAACATGGTATGATATCGATTTTGACCTCTTGTCAAACTTTACAGAAGATGACACCACACTTATTTCTGACCATATTCACGAGTGGCATCGTCACAAGAGGATGGTTAGAACCACAATCCTTGATGATATTCTATGTAAATGTTTCATTCTTTCTGAACCCAAATTTCCAAGGATGTTTCCATGTTCTAAGTTGTTACCGAGGAGAAAGTTATTTTAGTGGCCCAACAACTTGATTTAATTTATTAGCAGTCAAGCATGCTATATGAAGTTCTTCCTAATTATCCTAGGCCTTCCATTGAACCACTGAAACCTACTCTAGGCCCACATGCTCATGGTTTGATTGGGTTTGTTTCTGATTTTGTGAACCAACTTACTGCCCAACTTGGGCACTTGATCATTACATTTCAAGCCCCAATAATTGTATTAGCTTGACTAAATCTCCCTCTTTTGAGTAGTCCACCAATGTTCTGATAGTGAAGTCCACTCAACCTATGAGCAAAAAATAGTATGGTGGTAAAAAGAATAATAAGAATAACAAACAAAGAAATCAAACTACTCAAGAAACTCAACCAAATCCTCTAAGTCAGTGGGGGGGACCTACTAAGAACCATTGTAAGATTATATTCCTTGCAAAAATTTCCAAGGTGAAAATCTCACTCATGAATGCCCTCGAATGGAAAAAGTTTATAGGCTTATTTCACAACCACAATCTACCTCACAACCTCTTGTTTTAACTCATTCATTTCCTACACAACCTCAGCAACAAATGGTTTCCTAGCCTCCTCCACTTTCGCAAGGGAGCAACGAGGGACCATTTTCCTATCCTACCCACAGTTCATCCATCTTTATGTGCAAAGAAGATATGAATGTGACCACATGAACTAAGTCCTATGATGTTCTTGAGTCAATTTATTCTCCTAAGAACTCACCCACTCTACCTCCATCCATTAGACTTATCATTTTAGATAAGCCTTTGGAACCATTTTATCTCCACCCCCCAAGGGTCTCATCCATAAGGAAAAACACAATCCCTCTACTTAGACTGCTCAACATTACAATATTGTTGAAGATCTTTCCTAGGCTTGTTGTGCCATGTTTTCCCTGGAGATTTTGCAAAGTTGTCCTCAACAACACAAGGCCTTGTTTTCTGCCATTGGTGGAGTATATCCATCTCACTCAAACATCATTGCGTTCAATGCGGACAAGGCTTCTCCTCAGCTTTCCCACCAGATTGCTTTTCAAATTACCATGTGTGTTTTCCATAGGAATATTCATCACACTTTGGTGGATGAAGGCTCTTCCACTTGTGCCATGTCAGCATCATGTTCGAAGGTTCTTATCTCTCCAACATTTGCTACATCCAACACTACCCTTTAAACCTTTGATGGACATAATTTGTTTCCTAAGGAGGTTCTTCCCAAGCTTGCAATTGAGTTAGAAGGAAAAATTGTCTATGTTGATGTTGAAGTCATCAATGCTCCTTTGGACTATAACTTTCTCCTTGGCCATATTTGGTTCTATTCCATGACCATAGTTGTCTCATATGTATTTTGTGTCCTTTTATTTCCTTAGAAAGGAAATATCGTGACCATTGACCAACTAGACTATTGTGTTCCATCAACCCAAATTTCCACTATGGGGACCTCAGTCCCACTTCTGCGAGATAACCCTAGTTCGTAACAGAGTGTTGGTGTGGGCTTGTTCGAAAGATAATCTCTTATTGGGGTATTTCCTCAATTACCACCACCCAACATTCCTTCCTCTTCTTCTAAAGATCCTATGTATATGATCTCTTCTAGCACCTATGGACCTCATAAACCTCCTGATACTTGGGTGGTGTCTCGTGATCTTATGGAAGTTGATCAAGCTAGTGAGCATCCTCTACCACCTATTGTGGTAGATATTTCCTCCCCATTAGTCCTGCCAATACCTCCTAATGCTGGTAAAAAACTCCATCTTAATATGGAATATGAACGGGTTCCCTTTGCCCACGCGGGCCACCCCTCTGCCTATTCCACATGAATCCCTTAATGGCAAAACTCCTCAAATAGTGAACTTGGAGGTCATGAATCTACCCATTGATAATCCTAGGGAGATTATGCCTCTTTCTACCTCTAGTCTCCCCTATTCAGAACAAGTAGAGATTTGAAATATAAATCTTGGAATGATTTAGGGGACATATCCTCATCCCTCCTCGGAAGTTCCACCCTAGGACCGAATCAAGTCTTGGGATTCTACTACGGAACTTATCAATGAATTTTCCAACTCCTTACCACTTGTTAATGATAATATTGTACCCCCTTTATGTCTTGATCCTTCCTTATATTGTCAGGCTAGTTTTGAGAGCCCGACTATATTAGAATATCTCTAGCATGATCAAACTTTCCAGATCGGGAAATTTTCCTTCCTTTGATTTCTGAGGTATAATTATGAGCTTTTGCCTTCCTTTGATTTTTGAGGTACAATTATGAGATTTTTATATATCCAAACTATAGCATGAGATTTGTGCTATAGTAGGAGAGGAGCATGTGAAAAAGGATTCATTTTATCCAAACAACTGTGGTAAGTTGATAGTGGGTTTCTCTCACTATAACAAAGTTTTTCCTCCTATCTCAATGGAAAACTTGGGAAAAACCCCCTTAGATACAAATTTGTGTCTGTCAAAGGCTTAAAGCATAGTATTGGACGTGGCGAGCACTAGAGAGCCAAGAGCCTTCTAACATGATATTGACATGACACAAGTGGAAGAGCCTTCATCCACCAAAGTGTGATGCATATTATTATGGAATACAACACAATATTATGAAAAGAAATCTGGTGGGAAAGTCAAGGATAAGCCTTGTCATCAATGAAATGATGTGTGAGTCATATGGATCTACTCCACCAATGGTAGACAACAAGGCCTTGCACTATTGAGGACAAATTTGCAAAATCTCTAGGGAAAACATGACACAAGGAGCCTAAGAAAGATATTTAACAATATTGTAATGCTAAGTGGCTCGAGTATAGCAATTTTGTGTTTCCTTATGGATGACACCCTTGGGGGGGAGATAAATGTGAGAGGTCGAGTGGAAGGAGGTGGAATGGGTGAGTCCTTAGGAGAAGAGCTCAACTTAGGAATATCATAGGACTTAGCTCATGTTGTCACATTCACATTTTCTTTGCACATAAAGATGGATGAAATATGGGTAGGATATTAAAATGGCCCCTTATTTTCCCCTTGCAGAGGTGGAGGAGGTTGGGTAACCAATTTTTGTTGAGGTTGTGCAGGAAATGGATGAGTTAAAACAACATGCTATTGGGTAGAATTTTGTGGTGCAAGGAGCCTATGAAACTCATATATTCAAAGGAATTCATAGTAAGATGTTCACCTTAACAAATTTAATACGGGAATTTTATCCTTTGATGATTCTCATCGATTCCCCCTCCCTGATTCTAGGGATCTGGTTGAGATTATTGAAAAAATTTATTCTTTTGTTTATTCTTCCTATTATTCTTTTTACCACTAGGTTGTTGGTTGTTCTTAGATGTTGTGGACTTCACCATAAGAACATCGGTGGAATTCTTGGAAGAAGGTTCTTTAGTATATCTATATGCACTTGTCAGGGCTTGTGATGTAACAATGAAGTGTGCAAGTTGGCTCATCTAATTGGAAACATATCCAATCACATCATCAGTGTTTGGGCCCAAAGTAGGTTTCTGTGTGTCAATGAAATGCCTAGGAGCATTAGGAAGAACTTCATATAGTGTTCCTGACTATGAATAAATCTGATCGAGTTGTTGGGAATCTAGAATAGCTTTCTCCTCAGTAACGACTCAAAACATAGACACATCCTTGGAAATCTGGGGTCTTAGAGATCGAATGAACCATTTCCATAGGATCTCTTCAAGATCTTGTTTCTAACCAACCTCTTGTGATGAAGCCACTCAGGAATATGGTTAAAAATTAGGGTGCATCATTTTCGTTAAAATTTGATAAGAGGTTAGAATTGATATCATACCTTGTGGGTAGCTAAAAGTGTGTCAAATATGTCTAAGCTAAAGAAGAAAATTCATTGTAGGATGTTGTATCCAATTCAATATACCATTTTGTTGCATCCCCAGTTAATGTAAATTGGAACAAGCAAATCTTAATTAAATCATCCAGGAGAGAGTTGGATGAACACCACAAATGATACATAGTGATATGAGTGCACAGATTCGCTCCAGGCTTTCCTTCAAATTTGGGAATATTAGAAGGAAACATGGTGGGCATAGGTGGCCACTAGGGATCACGTTTGAGGGGTTGTTAGTCAACTTATCCAAATATGGTAGATCAAGAGAATATAAAAAGGGATTATGAAATGGATTGAATGGTCACGGGACAAACCTTGTGGCTCCTAATCAATCTTGTGATCTCCCCATATAGGGATTATGATGCACGGGTTACTGATGAAGGTATGATTTTTCCTCGACATATGATTGTTGCGAGCTAGAGTAACTGGTGAAAGGATTCCCCCCTAGAGTATCTACCTCGAGAGAGAAAAGGACCCCCAAGAGTAAGACTTCTCACAGGGTTGTAACCTATCTAAGAAAAGTACTGGTAGGTGGAGTCCCTGCAAATAGTGAACTATACCAGGCTTGTGACATGATATAAGAAACGTTACCCCCAGGCTAACTAAGAACAACTGATGACCCCCCTCCCCCACATATTTCCAGAAGTTACAACACCTAATCGAGGAACTTGAATCATTGATTGATCAAACCTAGGTGAAAATAATCTTGACCCTATCGGCTGACTAGGAGAAATAAACGTGGCCAGTATAGAAGTTGGAATAGGCATGGAAACATTTGGAAAATTTGTGAGAGATATAGATGAAACTAGTGGGATGTCCCAAGAAGATGTGAGAGGTATAGATGGAAGAGTAGGTATGGCCCCACTAAGAGGCGACAATGATGGCGTGGAATTTGATATTTCGGATTGAGAAGGTAAAGAGGTATCAAATTTTGTCATAAGACATATAAATGACAAAGGTAAAAAGGTATAAGTAGGTGTGGAACTATCAGGGTTCAACTGGAACAACTCAGGTCCTAGTGAATCGATCAAAGGTGAATTGGCAGGAGCAACATAATAATTTGCCAAATTTTCAACAGAAATCATATCACTACTAGAAGGACTAGGTACGGATTCCCAAACTATGTGTTGATCTAAGTCTTGAGCACCGAGAGGCACTCTTTGTGTAGGAGTGGCAAGTCCACCTTGTTCAGGAGGAAAAATGTGAAGACGACGTGATTGGTGAAAAATAAATTTAGCTAGGGTGGAAAATTATAAATTAACATAATTATGTTAGTGAAGACACCCTAATGCCAAAACTACTAAATTGGACCAATCAATACACACTAGAAATGTCCTAAAAGATAGTCACACACAAACCCAAATACAATGAAGCGGGCGGTGGAACAATTATAATAAGGACTTGCTTCGTAGCCCTTTTAGCTGCGAACTCGGTCCAAGTGCCCTCACTAGCCGTGGAACACCTCTGGCGAGGACTGAGAGAGTATGACTAATATTTGTCCCAAGTATAGAGAAGATGACCTCGACTCTACACCTGTGTATGAGCCCTAAGAGATAGGCCACTATGGTCACCATTGGCAATAACACGACATGGGGGGATAGTCGTAGTACAAATCCACATGCAAGGGCATGAAACTTAACTAAGAGAGCTAAGACAAAAACCCCTTTGAGAGTTGCCTCCCAAGTGGTACCCAAGTGCTACAACAAACACTAATAACATTGTTTTTATGTGTGTAAATTATTCTATATCGTGCCACCAAAAACTAAGAGAAATGGATCATGTTACCCTGCCTAACCCAAGTGTGATCTCGCGCTTAACACTCTTGTTAGAAGGGATTCCCATGCCGCATTGCTGCAAATGGATTTATCTCCCTACTACTAGCTGCTATGTTTTTTTTGTAGTATTAGAGCGGTTGATTCACACACCTATCTCAAAGACCCTAGCCTAAGCTGGTGTTGGTGTACTACTAGTAAAAGAAAAAGATGGGTCTAGTTACTTTTATTATCAGGTTTATTTTAAGTGGCTGTTGTTTACACAGTTGGGATGTGGTGTGAAACTTAGATGATGTGAATGGCTCTTACTAGTAACCCTAATGCAATTATATGGAAATTTTTCTTTTTACTTCAATGAATTCTAACTATAGTAGGGTAAAGTGTTTCATGGTGTGCCAATTCCTATGATAATGCACCTCTCACTAAATTCTTAAATGCAAATACCCCAAATTTATAAAATTTTAGACCAAGTAAGAAAGCCAAAAAGAAACAAGAAAATATGAAAAAGAGAAAAAAGAAGTCCCCGGGATAGATTGCAAAGCACTCAAAAAGTGTATTAGCTAGGAAGACAATGCCAAAAGAAAAACCAAAATACTCAAGCAATCAAACAAGAAAGCTAAGTAAAAAAGGAAGACAATGTCAACAAGCTAGGGTTGTAGCATAATGGCTCAACTAAGGCCAATGTTCTACAAAGGTAAAAACCAGACACTAGAGGCAAGAATGCCTAAACAAGATCAAACGAGAGTGATATAAAACAATAAAAAACACACTCAAATGAACTTTTCTAGATGACAGCTGCACAACCAATCACAACACCACCAATTGTAACAAAAACAAATAAGAGAAGAAAGAGATCACTTAGAAACAAGTGACAAAATCCAAAAAAAGGAAAAATTCAAATAAAAATAAAATATTAGTTATTACTTGATCAACTAAATAGATCTGAAAAATTGGATCCAAAGATGAAGGCAATAGCCCCACCCCCCCTCCCAAAAAAAAAACACCAAACCTCCAAAGAAAACCTTAGAGTAGCACCAAAAGAAAGATCCAACAAAAACAAGCAAGAGTATGCTCAGATATGATATGTTTCACAATTGAAAGCAACAATGACAAGCATATCCGGCAAATAGCAACAAGTTCTGAAGGAAACACACCCAAAAAACCAAACAAATAAGCTAAAAGAAAACTTGAAAATTGGGAAAACAGATAGAAAATAGGTTGATTTTCAATCAACCATATCTTCCTCATACAGACTCCATTTCAGGAGGTTTCTTTTTTTTTGGGCTAAAATTTCAAGAGGACTACATATATGTAGTTATTTTTACTGAATTATATATAGAAAAGAACAAAATTTAACATAAAAATAGCCACGCGCGAGGGTGGAAGAAAAAAAACTGAATGATCTTCAATTGGCCATAACTCCCTCATACGGAGTCCATTTT
Source organism: Pinus taeda (assembly GCA_000404065.3). Lineage (NCBI taxonomy): Eukaryota > Viridiplantae > Streptophyta > Pinopsida > Pinales > Pinaceae > Pinus > Pinus taeda. Next base: position 36,635 of record APFE031291983.1, read on the forward strand.
TAGTTATTTGTTTTTTTGTTTTGGGGTAGAATTAAAATAGAAATACATATATGTAGTTTTTTTTATGAAATTATATATAGAAAATAATAGAAATGAACAGAAAAAACAACCGCGCACAAGGGCAAAAGAAAAACAAATTGGCTGATCTTCAATTGGCCATACCTCCTTCATACAAAGTTTGTTTTCAGTGAATTTTTTGGGTATATATTATGAGAGGATTCCATATATGTGGTTAATTTTATCAATTATATATATATATATATATATTATATATATATATAATATATATATATATATATATATATATAATATTATATATATATATATATATGAATATCATTTTTATAAAATGACCATAGTCTGCTATTCTCTCTCTCTAAAAAAACAATAATTTTTTTTCTAAATCTAAGATCAACTTAGATATGAAGTAAAACCAATAGAGATAAAAATGAATTAAAAAACCATAGAGAACTCAATGAGATACCAAATAAAACCAAATCCAAATGAAAAGAGAAGAGATCTAAAGATAAAGAAGGCATTTAAAGAAAAAAGTTCTCATTGAATGCACCAACTCTGTTGAAATGAAATTGACATGCAGGGAGCTATTGCTCTGCAATCTCATGCATGATTGAGATCACTAGAAAATAAAATAAAATGGCTAAGACAATATAATAACAATCTCCAATCCAGATGGTTATGCATGTAGTTTTGATGTAATTCCTAATGCTCTAAAGTATGAGCAAGTACCTTTCCTCCTCGTAGGTTGGTAAAGGGTTTTGGGCCTGATGCAGAATACTTCTGCTCCAATCAAGTGATCTCTTTCATCCACTCTCAATCCAAATCTTGCACACAAGCACAACCAAACATAGATGATAAGTGATCTTCCGCAGAAGATTATCAACTCAAAACATCTAAAAATCACACATATAAATTACTGCAAAAATGATATAAGGGGAAGGAACATAGATTTTTATTCCATATAAGAGAAAGTCCATCAATGTATACCTTCCAGCAAAGGATATCCTCTCGTCAAGCTTGGAGTATGGTCTCCTCTCCCAATACAACAAACCTCTCATGATATAGTTTGGATACTTCCTCTTAGCCCCTTTCCTATTGGTGAGATTATATATGTTCATTCTATCCTTGGGAGAATGTATCTAGACACCTAGGGGTTTAATAAGTTAAGAAACTTCTATAATAATGGACCCCTAGCCAAATCATACACAAGTGGGTCAATTTGATCACCTCGAGAATGGAAAATGCTAGAAACCTTTTTCACAATTATGAGATTTTTCACAATTATGAAATAAGTATAATCTCATAATTATAATATTTTGGAAAATTAATTATGAGAAATAAATCAATCATGTAATTCACCCTTTCATTATGGATAAATCTCACATAATTAAAAGAAAAGGTGAAAAGGGATGCATTTTAGCCAAATTGTTGGTACAGGGTCCCCTGTGGTCAATTTTGGGGCAAAAGCCCAAGTTTTGAGGCAGAAAGACCAAGTTTTTGTGATGTAAATTGTAAAGTCTCTACAAGTTATGGTTGCAGAGTGTGTATATAGTAAGTAACATAGTTACCAATCAAATGAGAAAGTGATTTGGTACCCATTTTTTTGAGGTAGCAAAAAATCACCTGATTTTGAAAAGTGGTGATGCCAGAATGCATTTTTTTTAGCATATTTTTGGCACTTTAAATTTTCTTATGTATCAAGTATGACCATTTTTTTTTCGATGTTAGTGATTTTCATACTGATTTTGAAAAGTGTTGATGCAACATCAACACATTTTTTTAAATGTTAGTGATTTTCATGTTGATTTTGGAAAGTGTTGATGCAGCATCAACACATTTTTTCAGAGAGCTTATTTTTGACACTTTAAATTTTTCTATGTATCAAGTGTGAACATTTTTTTTGTTAGTGGTTTTCATCTAGATTTTCAAAAGTGCTGATGAGCATCAAACCTTTTTGTTTAGAGGGCTTAGTTTTTACACTTTAATTTTCTAATGAATTAAGTGTGGATGATATTTTTAAATGTTGGTGATTTTCATTAATAAAACATAAAAAAATAATAAAAACATGACAAAAAAAATCAAACACAAAAAACATATATAAAAAAAGAAAAAAAACAAAAACATAACAAAAAAAAAACACAAAGCATGATAAAAATAAAATTAATAAAA
>APFE031291983.1:68586-85885 GCA_000404065.3 Pinus taeda
TACCATGGTTTCCTCATACCATCAACTAATACCATGGGCCCCTTACATTATTATTAACTACTTGTGTCCCTTACATGACATGGGTTAACCACCTTATTTATTACTATGGCCCATCCCATTATTACATTATTACCTTGGGTACCTCCCTCAGTACCCCATATTACCCCCCCTAGGTATATAACACATAGATCCTAGTCTTCCTAGATTGGAAGAAGGAATTTCATGTGCATGTGGATGCATCATGTATTGCGTTGGGAGTAGTACTGACATAGGCTAGTGAAGGGGAACTAGATCACCCGATAACATTTGCAAGCACGTAGTTCTCTAAGACTGAAAAGAACTATTCGATGATGGAGTGCGAAGGGTTGGCTATGGTGTACGCACTCCAGAAGTTCAAGCATTACTTGCTAGGCAGAAATTTTAAGATGTACACAGACCATTTTGCATTAAAGTACTTGGTCAACAAGCCTGTGTTGGGGGGGGAATATGCAAATGGTTGCTATTGTTTCAAGAGTATGATTTCAAATTCATTTTGAAGCCAGGGAGGTTAAATGTAGGGCTAGATCATCTGTCACGCATTGAAATAGGAAAGGAGCCTACTAATTTGGAGGAAGGCCTGCCTGACGCACAACTCTTTGCAGTGCACGTAGGAGACAATCACTTTGCAGATATTATACACTTCTTGACTACAAGAATGGCTCCAGAGGGATACACTAGTAAAAAAAAGAAGGAATTAGTGGTGCGCACGGTAGACTTCTTTGTGATTGTAGGTCATTTGTATAAAATGGGATTAGACAAGATACTGCGACACTATGTGTATGATTTTGAACGAAGTAGTATCCTAGTTGAAGCTCATGGAGGGGTTGTGGGAGGCCATTATGTAGGAAAAGCAACAACACAGAATATTTTACGCGTTGGGTTGTGGTGGCCAACATTGCATAAGGATTCAAAAGCTTATTGTAGGGCATGCGATGCATGTGAGAGGAAGGGCAGGCCATCGCTGAGGGATGAGCTACCTCTAAATACACAAGTGTCATTGCATCCATTTGAAATGTGGGCAATCGATTTTGTAGGACCGATTCAACCTCCAGGAAAGAAGACAGGTGTGCGGTATACCATTACCGCAACTATGTATTTGACTAGATCAGTGGAGGCACAACTTATAAAGTGTTGTATAGGAGAAACAACAACAAAGTTTTTGTTTGAATATGTGTTGACTTAGTTTGGTTTCCCAAATATTTGGATGAATGATCGTGATCCACACTTCCTTAATGAAACGATCTATGCACTAACGAAGTAATTCCAAGTGTGTCATAAAAAAAGCATGCCATATCATTCTCAGGCTAATGAGACAGTGGAATTGTTTAATAAGATATTGGAGAATTCACTGACCAAGGTTTGCAACATGCAAAGGAATGATTGGGACATGCGCATACCAGCGGTACTATGGGCTTATAGAACTACTTGTAAAACGATGGCTGGACAGACACCTTTTCGACTGGTCTATGGCGTAGAAGCTATGATGCCAATCGAGTACATTGTGCCTAGTCTATGGAAAGTGGAGTTCACAGGAATGGAGGACTATGGGGCCTTAGAAGAAAGGCTTGTGCAACTGATAGAACTAGAGGAAAATAGATTCTTGGTTAGATTTCATCAACAAGTTCAGAAGGAGTGTGAAAATGCATGGCACAATCGGCACATCAAACTGCGCACCTTCAAGGTAAATGATTTAGTTTTATTATATGACAACAAGTTCGATAAGTTTTTAGGAAAATTTCAGATGCATTGGTTGGGGCCATATGTTATCAAGGAGATTACCAATGGTAGAGCAGTTCAGCTTGTGAAATTGAATGCAGATCCATTTCTTGGAAAGGTCAATGGAAGCCGATTGAAGCCATACGCTAAGGATCCGGCCTAATGGCTATATGGTAGTAGCACAGTCTTAGAACTCTAGGCAAATCCAAGGAGGTGCGGGACTATAGAATACACTGCCCGAGTTGTAGAGCTTCGCGATGAGGGGTCTGCGTGGAATAGAAGGGTGTCATAGTGTCATCAGACATGCGAAGGGGGCTATGCTACAGGACGAGAGACCACGCAGCACCGCCAAAAAGTGACTGTTACCGTCATTATTCATGATTTGACGGTGAAAAAATGGCTAAGAGGAGTGGGGTTGGGGGGGCCGCATTTAAGGCTGAATTTAGGAGCGAGATCTTTGAAAATCTACCGTCAATATGGCATTTATGAGCGATTTTGGGGGAACGATCGAATTTGAATTTGCATTTGCCTATAAATTACAGATGGCCATCCAACGAGAGACACTTTGCATTCTAAAAGTTTATGTGTTGTGCTATCTGGTGTGCATGAATCGTGGATTCTTTGAGGACTTGGTCGCTAGTTCTGTATTTGAGAGATTACCCCAAGAATCCCAGCAGCTCATTAACAACTTCATGTCTACACCAGCTAAGACCGTTAGAGCCAGAGGGTCTATTGCCTCTAAGGGAGCAACCCCTAAGGTTGTGAGTATGGAGATTCCCATAGCACCTAAGTCATCAAGGTCACCTCAGTTGAAGCCTGCGCTGGCAAGGGGGGTCCCCAAGCCGAAGAAATATAAATAGAAGAAGACGTTGTCAGTGCACAAGTCACCAAGGAAACCACCAGCTACACAAGCCTAGAGAAAAGAAAAGCCAACCACGCAGGAAAAGGGAAAAGTGGTAGACCTAGAGGTTGATGAGGGCATGGAAGACATCGATATTGAGGGTGTAGACCCTAACTCGAAACTGCTAGAGTACATCCCTCCATGTCGGGGCAAGGTGAAAGTCCCAGAGGACCTAGATGAGGGATAGTTTCTTCTTCACATGGTCCTACTTCCAGAAGCTATAACTTTTGAAGGTCCACATTTGGTGTGTGTCGCACATCTGAAACATGAGGATTGGGACTTGGGTGACATTGAGCAGTTTTCCCACCTGGCTACTGATACTTTTATGAAAAGTGTGTTCTACAAGGAATCTGATGTCACTGTGCTGGAGTCGGTGGAGTGGATTCACGAGGTGAACAAGGCAGGATTGTTGAATCTGCTATGGGTGCTGCATTACCACCGTACCCCGATAAATTTTATTGTCATCAAGCAATTTTTGTGTCTTGTGCACAATGAGTTCTTATGGATGGGTGAGCCAATTTGTATAACCAAAATGTTGATCCATTGGATCACATTGTTACTGCATTCTGGACTGAATCTGGCCAAGGAATTTGACAGAAAGATAGGTGAGCATAACCTCGCCAAAAAGATGAAGGACAAGTTCAAACTTGTCAAGAAAGTGTGCAGGTATTCCATCCCTAGTATTACTAGGCCTGCAGTGAATGTGGCCACTCAAATTTTGGTTGGAAAGGTAATGCGAAAGTGCTGCATGGACAAGGTGTCATCAAAAAGTGGTTTCGCTAGTGGCCTAGTGCGTAGAGGGCGTACAGTTCAATAGGGCATGCTACCTATGCAGTGATATCCTCTCAAACTACAGGGAGGCACAAGACCACAACAAGACATTTCATTACTCGTGGCACTTACTTTCAATTGTGCTGGTCAGGTGGGAATTACCGGAGGATAGCCAATTTCCTCTGATTGAGATAGATTTTCCAGAAGCGGTAAAATTTATGTCTTTATGGGATACCGAGGAAATTGAATGCGTCTAGGAAAGTAAAGGGTTTTTGGTATTGATGGAGATGAGCCTTCATATGGACATCAACAAAAAGCCACAGTTGTCACCAACCATCTTTGATCAGTTTTCTGAATACATGGAGTTCAAAGTGGACTTCCACTGTATCTACATCCGTGCACAAAAGGATCCATATTAGAAATGGTACAATTTACTATACCTAGCTAAAGATGGCGCCATTGCAGAGGTCCTCAAGTGGCGGCTAACAGCCTGGCACATAAAATTGGATTTGGTTGCTAGGACTAGAAATCCATAGAGAATCAAACCAAGGAAGCAGTCCGACTGAAGGTGAAGTAGTTGGTAGAAAAGGGGAAGAAGGAGACTAAGGAGAAGGCCCATGTAGAAGCAGTGCATCGCAAAGGAGCAAGCGGAGAAGGAAGAGTGAAACTCTAACAGAAGTCATAAGTCTCCTTCATCCCAAACGAAGAATGACGAACAGTCAGAACAGGGAGGCAAAGATCTGGAGAGCACTCTTTTTCACGTAAAGGACACAGAGAACAAGAAAAGGAGGGGCAACGAAAGAAGACCAAGGCCTCCAAATCGTCGTTCAATCCAATCACCTTGATAGAGGGTCACTTGGATGACATTGCTGACAAGGTAAGAGATACGACAATGGAACTGCTGCAACAGTTTGAGAAGTAGCAGAAGAAGGCACTAAGTGCCATATAGACAGGTCTGCATGAGCTACATATCCAAAAAACTAGAATGCAGTTAGGTGTGGGAAAAAGCAGCGTGACCTCAATCATTGTGGCATCGGGGACCACTCAAGCATCAAAGTTGGCTTGATCCTTGGAGCTCTAGGTAGTCGCGATTCCAGATAGAGCTCTGAGTGTGAAGACAAAAGATGATAAGGTTACTGTCAGTCCATTGAGGAATGTTGGCCTCAACTTGGCCATGCTCCTTAATGCATTCCTTCACACACTACAAGTGGGTGTGATTGAAGAGCTTAAGGCCCGAGAGTAGTAAATGGTGAGCATGATCAATGACAAGAAAGTAAAAAACAAATAGATATTCTTTGAGAAGACAACCACGCTGGAAGCCTGGAAGAAGGTTGAGGAGAAGAATGAGTGCATCGCAGCAGTAGTAGTTGAAGCATGCACAACCATCCTGGAGTTGCATATCCCAGAAGAAGCTTCGGTGGAGGCCAATGTTAGGAAGTTGGCTACAGGTGTGCATGATGTAGGGATAGAGATGGCCAAGGTTCAGTTTGAATTGAACCTTAGAATCACAGAGCTTGAGTTTAAGTCACAACCTTCAACTCCACCAGAGGTCAGATAACAGCGCAAGGCAGTTGTAAAGGATGTAGTAGCGACAATGGATTCCACGGTAGCTGATTGCACCATGCTCCTTGAACAATCGATGGAGGTCGTTATGACTTTGTAGGAGGATCATAACCTACAGAGATTGAACACAAAGGCCCAAGAATTGTAGCAGCAGTATGATGAAGCAAGAGAAACGACACGCATTGTCGTTATCTCACAATGAATGGCTAAGCTACACGACAAAAAGCAGTTGCTCGAACAAGTGGAGGCAGCATAATGAAGCAGGTGGTCCTCAAGGCCATATTGGGGCCTTGGTTAGACGAGGCATATTTTATCTTTACCGCCATTGAAGAGAAGCTGACAGACCTACAAAGGACACAACAAAAGGTCAAAGAAGATAGTGCAGGACTAGCGACTGAGTATCTGGTTGAGAAACTCAAGCAGGCAGCCACACAGGGTGCGACTGAGGTAGCAATGGCACTAGTCAAGCAGGGAGGTGTTCACACTAAGATCTCCACACTAGTAGAGTGACTCGTGGTGAGTCACGATATCTGTGTTGGGGGCTTGTTGGGACAGGATCCCCTTCAGTTAATTTTGGGGAAGAAAGCCCAAGTGTTTGTGATGTAAAGTGTAAAGTCTCCACAAGTTATGGTCACAGAGTGTGTAGATAGTAAGTGTCATAAAGGGATATTCCCTCCTTTTATGTAAGTTGTGTCGGCTTGTATAGACCTACCCATGGTCTGTAGACCATGGAATTGTATAAAAAGAGATTCTTAGAGAGTCTAAGGAAAGCCAGTGCAGTTGATAGTTGATGTAATGGGTCATTAGAAGTGAAGAAGTGAAGAGTCTTAGAGTAGAAGAGAGGCTCTACAGGTGTCTTCATAGAGGCCTAGAGTAGAGTCCACAGCTGAGTGCATGGACCCCTGCAGCTAAGTGCGTAGGGTAGTCTTGAGTCTGTAAGCAAATCTGAAGCATCAATAAAGACATTATTCTAGAAATATTTTTGTTTTGCCTATTTACTTTTGTTATCAATGAATTCATTTATGTTATGATGAATATTGGGTTAATGATTTAATATTGTATTGATGCATGATTCTGCATGGTTCACATTGTTATATGAACGCAAGTAATTATATATGTTTATGCTAAGAATATCTTAATACATGCTAAATATATTAGACACTTAAACTGATATGGGTAATAAAAGAATTAGGAGTGATTACAGAGGCGTGTAAGTGGTTGATTCACCGATTTAGGATCCGCGAAAGACAATTGTAGACTTGCACAAAGGTTTAGAGGATGATAAGAGGAAGTTATATTGATAAGACTCAAGGGCTTATCAATCTATGCGAAGGCAGGTTTAGGGCATAAAATGTCATGATAACCATCTCTAGGTGTAGAAACTTGGTTCCACCACCCCCCCATACTGCTTCGGGTAAGACTTCAGTCCGCACTCTACGGATTGAAGCTGAAAGGGCCAATAGTGTAGGGATTTGTTTGGCAAACTTAACTCTGAACCTGGGTCAGGACCCACTAAGCCAACACAAACAAATGAGTAAGTTGATATTGGGTTTCTCTCACTATAATGGACTGGAAAATAAGGTTATACCAATCCAATTTGATATAAATCTATTGTGTTTATTTGCTTTAATGAATAGGGGAGTAGTACAAATATAGATGATATCATGGCTAGTAAGCATCAATCCTATGATATTACGCACTGGACAAAATAATTTGGTTCTCCCGAGGAACCCCATGATAGTGGGGTGAAACACCAAGATATTTCATCGATAGATGAGGCCCATGGCAATAATAGAGATGTACATTAATCATAAACTAGTAATTTCATACTTATAAAGTATGCAATTCTAATTTTGTGTACTTATTCATTTACGATTATATACTTATAAATTTTATGGTTTGCTTGATAGAGCATGTCATACAGGAGGATTCTCAACCCAAATAGGACCACAAGGTATAGGAGATCTTAGTTATTTATACAACCCCGCAACACCCATTGTTTCTCTACACTAAGAGAACTTCTCATAGCTCACAAATTTTGTCAATGCATCTGCAGTTTTATTCAAAGCGTCCACCTTTAATAGCAACACCTTTTTGTCTTCTATCATATCCCTCACAAAGTGATATTGAACATTAATGTGCTTTGTCTTTGAATGGTAAGCATGGTTCTTTGCCAAGAAAATTTCACTTTGGTTGTCATAGTATATCCTTATAGCTCCTTGTACTAACCCCATACTTGAACACAATCTCTACAACCAAACTACTTGCTTGCTTGCATGAGTGGCTGTCATGTATTTTGCCTCTATAGTTGACATCCCACTACAGATTGTTTCCTACTCATCCAACTAACTCCACCTCCAGATATGTTAAACACATACCCACTTGTAGATCTTCTCTAATCTAGATCTCTAGCCCAGTCTGCATCAACAAAGCCATGGATATCCAAAACTCTGTCCAATCCTGGTCTTCCTTGGTAGCAAAAACCATAATCACTAGTGCCACGCAAATATCTGAAAACCCACTTCACTATCGTCCAATGCTCCTTCCCTGGTTTTGACATAAACCTGCTCAATACTCCCACTACATGTGCAATGTCTGGTTTAGTATAGACCATCGCATACATCAGCCTACCGACTCCACTACATATGGAACACGGGACATGTCCTCTTCCTCTTCTTGTGTCTTGGGACACAGTTCAGTAGATAACTTTACACCTACAGGAATAGGAACCTACACTGGTTTACTATCCTGCATATTAAACCTCTGCAGTATTGTCTCACTGATGAGATTAGGTATTGCAACAGGAATGCTAAAACTCCAAGGGCTACTAGCTTTACTTATGAACCTGAGGTTTGTACAAACTTAGAGGTGACAATGATAAATGCACAAGTAAGAGTGAAGGTACTGCCTGTTGTCACTGCTCATCTAGCAAGAGACCCCAAGGGTTTCAAGCCAAACTTCTATAGGGTCAAAAGAAGCTTAACTCTTTGATGGAATCTATCCTAGGGGAGAGCTACTTCTGTTGCAGTATTGAAGAAAACAACATGAAATGCTAAACCATACCATAACCTAACTAACCATCCAAATAGCTATGCTAAGTAGAAGTGCTAAATTAGTACTAATCTAATGTTGCTATCTAAGTTCCAGAGGTAAAAAAACATTAAACTAAACTAATGTGCAATAAAGAAACTTAGGCTAAATTCCTTTCAAGCGGAAAAAGCAATCGAAGGTCAAAATCAATGGAAAGTGAATGTAAGGATGCAAGTGCATAGGGACCATTAGATTGATCAATGAATAGAAGATGGACGGTGGAGATATTATCATGGGGCTTAAGTGAATAAATGGATGAACGGGATTGATGAATAGGATAAATGGCAGAGATTGTATCGTGAGGAGGTAAGTGAGTGGATGGACGAATCAAGGTAACAAAGACGATGAATGGCCAAGACCTAATCATGGGGATGAAGTCAAGAGATGGATGAACAAGGTTAACAAGAGCAATGAACGACTGATATCTAATCATGTAGGTGAAGTCAAGAGATGGACGATGGAGATCGTATCACGAGAAAAAAGAAACGTGCAGAAATGATGGAGCAGGTTTCTAAGGAAATAAGTAGTTTCTCACGAGCCCTTTAGGCTGTAAGCAATATTTTTAAATTTCACGTGATTGGCCTTACTATGCGACACATAACACAAGAAAACCACTTTTCTCGTGTGCACTCGGGAGGATACCGCTTGTGCACTAATCTGCACGAGGTTGCGTGACAGCTGTTGGATCAAGCGGGGCTGATCAACGGTGGAGATCAGCCAAGCTAGTTGGTGATCGGGTGAAGCGACAATCATCGGATCAGGCAAGATGGTGGGGGTTTAAAGCACCTAAAGGTGTGGAGGTGATGTGATAGTTGTTGGATCAGGTAAGGCAGATCAACGGTGGGGACTTAAAGATGATAAATTGAGTGGAAGACTTGACGTGAGGCAGTAGTTAGATAAAATAATGAATCGGATGGTGATTGTGACAATTTTTTGGCGATCGGATGACGAGGAAGTGATGCATGAGGAATGTGTTGAAGGTGGTTTTAAACAAAAATAATAGAGAAAACTAGTGCAGGTGAACAAATAACTGCATCAAACGACAAACTCCATAACTCAGGTGAGAACCAGAAACCTATGTTTTTGGGGTTACGGAAGGGTCCCTTCCTCAAGTCATGGTCCCAGAGGAAGGAGATGAGGTCGAGACACCTGTGCACAACCTGATAGTGATCTTTTTCCTCTAGGTAACCTGCTAATTAAAAAAACACAAATGGAAGTAAACTACAACAAATGTAACTACTAAAGAAAATGAACAGGAAAACCATGAATAATCTATGCTATGTTGTTGTAATGAAAGTGCAACTACTTAAGAAAATAAACAATGAAAACCATAAGGCTACTAAGGCAAATGAACAAAAAACCATGAAACTACTTAAGCAAATAAACAGAATAAAACTCTATGCTAGAATACATGTACAGTAAAGAGGAGCTTTGTCTACTTGGGTCAGGCCCTAACCCAAGAGCTTCAGCCCTCGAAGTTAACTCAGGGCTAGCTTAAACATAACTCATTCTTATTATAAAAACCATGGATTACAAAGCAAACTGTCACAAGTATTTGCAACTCATAAATAAAATAGACTTTTACAATAGAAGTCTGAATCCTACTGAGGTCCTAAGCCTCTCTATTTATACATTTCAAGTCTCTAACAACTTCCTTTCCATTAGGAGGTTTTCCCTCTAACTCAAGAAAAACTGGTTTTGTCACTTTCACTTGCTCAGTTGTCTTTTAGTCTTCAAAGTGATGGTTGTGTGCACTCTGAGCTGATGGTGAAATATTCGAATGGAGGTGTAGTAAATGAGGAGGATTTACTTCCTATAGTTACTCTCCCTTGTCCCATTGGAGTCTTTACCAAGGTCTTTGCCATAGTTCTTCACTTTTATCCTTTCTACCTACATTTTTCCTTACTTTTATCCTTTATTCCTACATTACATGCACATTAGACCACAAAACCAAATATCCAACTCTAACTCATTTCATAAACAAAATTGAATCAAAAGTATGCAAAAATTTGTAGGAATAGTTGGTTTGACTAAGTTAGGAGGTGAATTAAAGCCAATTAAGGAACATATAATTTCTCAATGATGAGGCTCATCATCACCCTCCTACTGAAAATGTTGCTCATCCTTTCAGCAACTTAGTCAATTTCCATGTCCTTCATGGCTCTAGTAGCCTCTATGACATCCCATGCTTCTGCTGTGGTCTCTTCTTCTTGTTCATAGAAGCCTGCTTTCCTTTATGCTTCTTCCCATTGCCTCTTTTCCTCTTCTTCTTTTCTCCCTTCTAGCATCCCTAGTAGTAGTGGTCAACTGAGTTTTAGGCCTATCCAATTGACCTTCAACCTTTGCATTGATTCCTCATACATAGGTGTATTGTTGAGTGATTTTCTCAACCTTTGAGGGGAGTGATATTCTATGATCTTCAAGCTGTGTGGCAGTGTGTTCCATCTCCTTTAGTAGGCATGTATATTATCATCTTAGCAGCCTAAACATATCCTCAAAATGTGAAATTGTTTGCCTTGTGCAGCAAGATATCTAAGTGCCAATTGAGGATCATTTGCAATTAGATTATGGGTGTTGATTAGGGCCATGGAATTTTATTGTTCAACTCTAATAGAAAGAGGTTTATTTTGATCTCTGGCCAATATTCTTTTCATCTTTGTAGCCCTTGACTTCTCATGGTTCATCGATGATGCCAAAGCCATTAATTGTAGATCTCCTAGCTCTACATTAGGGTCCCAAATATTCATATATGTGAGGACCATGTTATGAAAGTAAAACTCAGCCATTTTGGCCCCATCCTTTAGTGCACTTTGATCACAAAGATCAATAAACTGTCTGTAGTCCTGAAATGGCATGGTTCTCCTTTGCGCTAGTGTTTTAATCTAAAATTACAGCCATTGTTCTCTGAGGTAAAGAGTATAGGATTTAGCTGGAATCTTACACTGGATGACCTCCAAGGAGAGGTTCGCCATATATGCTAGTTGGTCTTTCTTTTCCTGCAGCTGTCCTCTCTATTTTCTTATCTTATTCCTTTTGTTGTTATTTCATATCTCCATCAGTTTCTTCCTTTGTTTCTTCCTCTTGTTTCAACATCATCCTCCTTGTCTTCTTTCAACATGTTCCTCTTTATTAGTTTCTTCTTCACCCATCTCATCCATATCTAGCTCTGTATCTTCTTCTTCTTGTTTTGCCTCTTCCTTACTGACAGAAGGATCATAAGTGAGGGTTTTGATTTCATCCTCTGCTGGTAAGTTTCTGAAGACTGACCATGTTATGGGGATCTTGAGGCTTTGGAGGGCATCCTTAATGAGGATCCTAATCAACCCATGGTGAACTAATTGCTGGGAATTTCCTTCCTTTACTTTGTTGCTAGAGTCTATGAGTGATTGCATCAATAAATAGGGTATGTTGAGTCTTTGGTGAACTGGTGTTTCTACCCCAAATCTTAATTCTTCAAGTATTCTCAAATGGTTTCCATAACAATAATGTATCTATGGACTCTTGCATTCTCTTTTGACTTATTAAAGAATTTCCTTTTCGCCACCTTTTCATTTATAAACTAAATACCTCTTAACCTTTACAACTTTTGATCAAATGATGCATATGAGTTAGTGAGTGGGATACTTACCTATGGTCTTGATGCCATGTTGCAGTTGTCAAAGATCAGAGGTGCTGATGATGGTCATTCTTTTTCCTCCTCTGTTGTTTGTTGATGGTTTCTTGGATTTTGGACATGTTTGTGACTGGATATTTGATGCTGCTGCTACCGTGGAGGTTCTAGATTTGATGTTGCTACTACTATGGAGCTCCTAGATTACCACACTGTAATTTTTGGTGTCTCCCTTAGAATTTCTTGATCATGTCGCTGGTTGGTACTATGAGGAGGCTGTAATGAATGGACAGAGGGAGTAGGGGCGTATTTGGATGCAGGGATGCTGGTAATGGTTGAGGTGATTCTATAGAAAACACGATCTTCACCTGAATTGACGAAATGAGGTGAAAAACAATGGGTTTGATGGAGGGATGTGTTAGTTCCAGTCTTCATAGCCTGTCACTAGGGATCAATATGAGCTCTTATTATTTTTGGTTTTGGTTAGATGTTTTGTGCATGATAGTTAGCACAAAAGATGTCATAACTTTTTTCATCAAGAGAAGCTTAGAAAGAGTTTTCCAACAGTATATTACACTCTCGTAACCGGCTCCTGGATAAGAAGATATGATCAAAATGAATGATTGGTTCTTGATTATGCATGTTTTGAGGTCAGTTGCTGCACACAGGGATAAGTTTACTACAAAATCAGTTTGGATAGGAATTTTACAAAAGTGAAAGAGGATTTTGTCCAACACATACCAAGTAACAAAAACCTCCTTCAGTTTATGCACATTTGCTACTATGTGGGAGATACACAGTGATATTATCAGCCTACATTAAAACAAAGCAAAATTTTCATATTTTTCACTGTTTTAGTCATTTTAGTGTGATGCCATTTTACAACATATGGAGAGTAATTTTGCAAAACCCAAGGAGGATTTTGTTAACCAAAAGATATATAGAAAAAACCTCTTTCATTTTTTTTCACAGGTGTCATGAATTGGGATATATGACTAGATCGTTACAGCTCATTTTCACATATTTAAATTTTTAATGATTTTCTGTTTTAGAGATGATTTTTTGGCACATATTACGAACAACTGGAAACAAATTTCCAAAATTTGAGAGAGGATTTTCTCCAAAATGACCTTATCTACAAAATTGTCTTTAATTTTTGTAATAGGTTCTATGTTTTAGGAGATACGAGTTTATCTTCAACACCTATTTTCAGAAATTCGGTCCAAGTTTAATGTAACTGATTCTATTTTGAAGAAAATGGTTGAGCTCAATTCCCTTAGTACAAGGATGAGAAAATGTATATATTTTATGAATTTCATGGTGTAGGGGTTGGAATTTGGTAGAAGGTTGGACTCTTGTGGATGCATTGAGCTACTTTGTACATCACTTCTACAGTTTGACAAGGAAATAAACCAAGGTTTTGCAACATTTTGTGGGATTCTTGTGGTAATGTGAATTAGCATTGTTTTCTTCTCTATAATTCAATTGATATTATATTTATGTGTGCCATTATCTCTCTCTTTCTACATAAAAAAATGAATCAAGTTTAAAAGGTGGAATTCATTGGTGTTTTAGTGCTCTACCTTGGGGTTTATTTAGTTCTACATGTTTTCTACTATTTGAAGAGGACTCATGACACTTGCATGCCCTCTCTAGCTCCTCACCAGTCTTTAGAATCACCATTACAATCATTTAAAAGTGCTAAAACACTTTCCTACCTCGCCCCACAGAAACCTCTACAAATCCGTGTTGATTTCCTGGACCCAAAGCTGCCTTCCCCTTCTGATCCAGCAACCAACCATTAAAATCAAACAAATTCCTTCGAGCAAACATACCTAGCCTAAAATTAATTTTTATATCATCCATATCAAGCCTTATTTGTTAAATTCTCATTGAGATTGACAAGGAGAGATCTCTCTCCCGACCTGGTAGGGCTAGCTACCAGGTTAAGCGTAGTTTGATGTTACCCTAGACCTGCATTTCTCAGCCTGAGGTAGATTTAGGCACTAACATAGTGGTGATCATCCTGAGGAAGAGGTGACAGATCATCTCCAGGAAAGATCATTCAAGTTGCAAATCTGATTGCTGATGGTGGACAACAGGCAGACACATATGAAGGCTGAAATCATCTACTTGATGACTCCAATGTTCAAGATCCCGAGCTTCGACTTCACTGCCAAAGAATCCAATTTTCAGAACGTTGATGGTAATCACCGATGATGGGGTATGTGGCAAATCCATTATCTAGTGAAATTTTATTGATTTTAAGGGATGAGATAACAAAATTTCATATTGATCAAAGTTTTTTAACATCATTGCTTCTTAGCTTGAAATCTAGCCAACTCACACCTGAGAATAAATATTGTTTTCTTGGCTTAGCGGTTGAAAGATTAGAAAATGAAATTGAACTATTGGATGTCCAAATTAAATCACATGAATTCTAGGACCCTAAATAGTTCTTGGAAATTCTCCCTCCTCCCAAAGAAGAAAAGATAAGGCTGCCTTTAGATGGTTGGATGGAAGGATGTTATGATTTACAACAAGGATGTGACAATCTCAAACCAAGAGCATATGTTAATGAGCTGGGGCAGCAAACAGAGTTTGGTTTCTTTGATCCTATTGTTGCATATATGGAGTATTTTTTCAATTTGAATGATAAGTCAAATTGTCTTTCACACAGCCAAATTCAGTTTGTGCATGGATGGTTGTCAACATTTACATTTATGTCATGGTTAAAGCACTTTCAAGCAGCATCCTTGTCACAGTTACTTGATTGGTTGATTTGGCATTACAACATTACGTGATCTATCAATTTTGCAGTAAAGTAGGTTAGATTTGTACATAAATAAGTTGTCTGAGGCAACATTTCAGTTTTCGGTATTTGTATATGTGCAGGTTGCAGTATGTATATGTTTTTGGATTGGTATGAGTTTTTTTGGGTTTGCAGTTGTTTAACCGTATTTCCCAATGGATGACGCACTTGGTCTACGATATTCTTGACACCTCCAAGGAGCTGCCACCCCCAATAAGGCTGATGTTAATTCTAGTCTACGCAACCTGTCACCAGGGATCAATATGAGCTCTTACTATTTTTGGTTTTCGTTAGATGTTTTGTACATGATAGTCAACACAAAACATGTCATAAGTTTGTTCATCAGGAGAAGTTTAGAAAGAGCTTTCCAACAGTATATCACACTCCCATAACCGGCTCCCAAATCAGAAGATATGATCGAAATGAATGATTGATTCTTGGTTATGCATGTTTTGAGGTCAGTTGCTGCATAGAGGGAAAAGTTTACTACAAAATTAGTTTGGACAGGAATTTTACAAAAATGAAAGAGGATTTTTTCCATTACATATCAAATAAGAAAAACCTCCTTCAATTTATGCACATCTGCTGCTATATGGAAGATATGTAGTGATCTTTTGAGCCTACATTAAAACAAAGAAAATTTTTCATATTTTTTACTGTTTTAGTCATTTTAGTGCAGTGCCATTTTACAACATATGGAAAGTAATTTTACAAAACCCAAGGATTGTTTCATTAAAAACAAGAAATATAACTAAAACCTATTTTAGTTTATGCACAAGTGTCATGAATTTGGATATGTGACTAGATCTTTACAACTCATTTTCACATATTTAAATTTTTAATGATTTTCTGTTTTAGAGATGATTTTGTGGCACATATTACGAGTAATTGGAAACGAATTTCCACAATTTGAGAGAGGTTTTTCTCCAAAATGACATTATCTACAAAAAAATATTTCATTGTTGTAAGAGGTGCTATGGTTGAGGCGATACGAGTTCATCTTCAACACCTATTTTCAGAAATTCGGTCTAAGTTTAATGTAGCTGATTCTATTTTGAAGAAAAAGGTGGAGCTCAATTCCCTTTGTACAAGGATGAGAAAATGTATATATTTAATGAATTTCATAGTGTAGAGGTTGGAATTTGGTAGAAGGTTGGACTCTTGTGGATGTATTGAGCTACTTTGTACATCACTTCTACATTTTGGCAAGGAAATAAACCAGGGTTTTGCAACATTTTGTGGGATTCTTGTGGTAATGTGAATTAGCATTGTTTTCTTCTCTGTAATTTAGTCGATCTTATGTCTATGTGTGCCATCATCTCTCTCTTTCTACATAACTAAATGAATCAAGTTTAAAAGGTGGAATTCGTTGGTGTTTCAGTGCTCTACCTTGGGGTTTATTTAGTTCTACATGTTTTCTACTGTTTGAAGAGGACTCATGGCACTTGCATGCCCTCTCCAGCTCCTCACCAGTATTTAGACTCACCATTACACTCATTTCAAAGTGATAAAACACTTTCCTACCTCTCCCCACAGAAACCTCTACAAATCTGTGTTGATTTCCTGGACCCAAAGCTGCCTTCCCCATCTAATCGAACAACCAACCATTAAAATCAAACAAATTCCTCTGAGCAAACATACGTAGCCTAAAATTAGTTTTTATATCAGCCATCTCAAGCCTTTTTTGCTGTTGATGATGATGATGATGATGATGATGGTTAACGTCCGCTGAGACCAAATAATGATCTATCGGACCTAAAAAGACAAATTATTTATTTTGATTTAATATTTTATTCCGATGCTCAAAAAGCTTGGAGAGAAGCCTCCTGAGTTCACTATAATTTTGGCATTGTAAAGGCTAGGAAGGTCAGTATTGTAACAAAGGTTGTGAAATTGAGATCTAATGTGGTTGTATGTAGGGCACTCTAAGAGGAAGTGGTTTTCATCCTCGATGCTCCCATTCTCACAAATATTGCAGATCCTTTCCATCCATGGCGTTTTAGGAACTACCCAGCGGCCAGTTTCACTATGGAGCTCATGAGAATTCTTTCTAATCTTTGCTATATTAATTTTCTTTTTAGAGCTAGTTAGAATAGAGAGATACTTTTGATCTTCAAGGGTGGGGTTGATGACCTTCTTATAATAACTTAATTTTCTTTTAGACGCTAAATCTTTCTCACACCATAATTTCTCTTTGAACTTAGAAGTAACAATATCTTTAATGTTATTTATGTTTTGCAAAGCATCATTCTCATTGACCTCCCAATAGTTTAACCAGGCCCTTGTGTCCTTATGCCATCCTCGGTTAAGCCTTAGGTGATTTTGGCTGGAATTTAAAGCTAGCTTAGGAAGTCTATGATTGTCTATGTTATTGAGCTTGTGCTTGTACATCAGAAACCTGAGCATAGCTAGGCTCTCAATAGAAGAAAGACCGGCTTCTATAAGGAGAATAGGATATGGTGTATTACTTTTAATTTTTAGGTTATAAGTTATAAAACGCTTCTGGATTTGCTCAATCTTCCTCCATGATTCTCTGGAGATGCTGCAGCCCCAAACTTCACAGCCATATAAGGTAACAGGAGTGACTAAAGTTTCAAAGAGGAACTTCTTTTTATCCCACATTACGAGGTTTGCTGTTTTACAGTTATTTTCAAGACCAAAATAAGCTTTCCATCCCCCATTGATCCTTTTCTCAATGCTATGGTTCCAGTTGAGCTTGTAATGGATATCAATTCCTAGGTACTTGTAAGAATACACTTCCTCCAAGTTATTATTGTCATACGTAAAATTAGCGCAA
>APFE031291986.1:0-23933 GCA_000404065.3 Pinus taeda
AGTGGTCTTAATTTCCGATAGGCTCCAGTAAGGCGTTCCTTTGGCAAATGCAACCAGACTTTGTCGCCCACCTGAAAATTGTGTGGCACCCGATGTTGATCATGTCGCTGCTTGTACTTGGCATTTGATTTCTCAAGAATGTCATGGACCTGCTGGCGAATATGTTGGATGCGCTCAATGAAGCTGGTGGCCTTATCTGTTTCGGACTGGACATGAGCTGAATTCATGTGAGTAGATGCAAGTGGCATGGCCACATCAATGGGGCATAGTGGCTGGAATCCCAAACCCACCTGAAAATGGCTATGGCCAGTGGAGCTGTGAAGAGCTCAGTTGTAGCTGTGCTGAACATAGGGGAGGCTCTCATCCCATTTGCGTGGATGCTTTGAGTTATACATGCGCAGAATGTGCACAAATCATCCTATTGACAACCTCTGTCTGGCCATCAGTTTGAGGATGGAAGGCTGTGGACTTCGTGAGTTTGGTGTCCAGCATTGACCAGAGACTGGACCAAAATGTGCTGAGAAAACGACTGTCCCGATCTGAGATATGATAGACTGTGGGATCCCAAAGTGCACCCACACTCGTTCGAAGAAGAGTTTAGCAGTGGCTTCTGCTGTGATATTCTTCTTGCAAGCCATCATAATGGCCATCTTTGAGAACCTGTCGACGACCACAAAAACACAGTCATTTCCATGCTTAGTGGAAAGAAGGCCTGACATGTAATCCATGGAGATGGATTCCCAAGGCTGATTAGGGGTAGGCAGTGGGGTATAGAGGCCTTTCTTCTTGATGGTCGGTTTGGCAATGGCGCAGGCAGTGCATGACCTGATGTACTTCCCCACATCCTGTCGAAGATTCGGTCAATAGAAATACTTCTGCAGTACTGCCACCGTTTTTTCGACCCCAAAATGCCCAACAGCCCGACTGTAGTGTGCTTCCAAAATCATCTTGGCACGCTCGCTTTAAGGAACACAAAGGTGACCCAGGTGGCATAACAGGCCGTCTTGGAGGTGAAAATCTGGAACATGCTGACCCTCCAAGAGGTTCTGGTATTTGTGGCTGAATTCTGGGTCGCTTTTGTAGAGCAGTGGCCAATCAGAAGTCTCGCGCCCACAAGAGTTGAGCACGGTGGTTAACGCCATGATTGGTGGTCGAATGAGGCAATCGACAACATTATTAGTGCTGCCCTTCTTATACTTGATATTCAAATGGAACTGTTGCAGGTATGTGGACCACTTCTGATGGCGATCATTCTGCAATTTCCCTTGGGTCTGTATGAACTGCAGGGGTCGGTGGTCTGTGTGGATGACTGTTTCCTTCCTCAAAATGTAATGCTTCCATTGTCGGCAGGCTTGCACAATGGAATACATCTCTTTATCATAAGTGGGATACTTCTGGACTGTGTCTGAAAGTGTTTCACTGTGATATGCCACTGGATGCCCGTGTTGAGTAAGGACTGCCCCAATTGCATAGTCAGAGGCATCTGTCTCGACCTCAAATGGTTTTTGTAAATCTGGTAACGCGAGCACTGGTGCCGTGCAGAGGCGATCTTTCAACTGTATGAATGCCTTCTGTTGAGATTCAGACCAAAAGAATTTGGCCTTTTCTCCTCCCTTGGTGACTTGACTCAAAGGCCAAGTGATATGAGAAAACCCCAACACGAACCTGCGGTGGAAGTTGGCAAGACCTAGAAAGCTGCGGAGCTCTGTCAGAGTGGTTGGAGATGGCCAATCCGGAATGACTTGGATCTTGGATGGATCCACATGCACCCCCTGTTCATCGATAATGTATCCCAGATACTGAACCTGGGTCATGCCAAAAGTGCATTTCTCCAAATTGGCACATAGCTTGTGTTGTCGCAGTGTTTGGAGAACCTGTCGGATGTGGTGGAGGTGTTCTTCCCAACTTTGGCTGAAGATCAGAATGTCATCCATGTATACCACTACAAATGAGTTGGTGAATGGCCGCAATATGTCATCCATTAGCCTCATGAAGGTTGCAGGAGCATTCGTCAACCCGAAAGGCATAACCAACCATTTAAAAAGGCCCTCCTTGGCTTTGAAGGCAGCCTTCCACACATCAGAGGGTTCGATTGGTACCTGGTGATATCCTGACTTCAAATCGATCTTGCTGAAATATTTTTCCCCCTTTAGTTGGTCCAGGAGGTCATCAATCCGTGGGATGGGGGTACCTATTACGGACAGTGATCTTATTCAGCGCCCGATAGTCAATACAGAGTCTCCAAGTCCCATCCTTCTTTTGTACCAACATGATCGGGCTCCCACAAGGCGATGAACTCAGCCAAATGTGACCTTTCTGCAGTAACTCCTGAATCTGCCTCTTGATTTCATCGTTCTCCAGAACGGAGTGTCGATAAATTGGTCCATTGGGTAGCGGCGCACTTGGGGTCAGATCGATGGAGTGCTTGACCTGACAGTGTAGAGGAACCCCTACGGGGGAGGTGAAGATGTCCTCATACTCCTCCATGACCTTGTCCATCTGTAGTTGTCGTGCAGAGGGGCGTTGTCTAGAGGTTGTGGCCACCATCTTCTTCTTTTCTTGAGGGCGTATCGTCAGGAAATCAAATTTTCCAGTTTTGGAAATGAGCTTACTGTATTGTTTTGCAGTAATCAAAGAGATGGCAGTAGGCGGTGCTACCTCTGGTATCCTGTACAACTGATTTCCCAATGTAATAACAATAGCACGGGGCCTTGATTCTTACACAGCATGTCGCTTCCACAAGTATGGTTTTCCTAATAATACATCTCAAACTTCAAGGGGAGAAATGTCACACAATACCTCATCCATGAAGGGCTTGATGTTGTATGGAAGGCGACACTGCTGGCTCATTTGAAGATCCTGTCCTTGGTGAAGCCATCAGATGGTGTACGGTTGTGGATGTGTTGTGGCTGGTAAGCCCAACCGCTTCACGACCTCTGCTGAAATGAGGTTCTTTTGGCTCCCACTATCGACAATGAACTGTAGCGGGGAGCCCTTTACCCACATCTGGGAGTGGAAGAGACGCTCCTCCTCCTCTGGATATTCGGGTTCATTTTTCTGGATCTTGGTAGTAGCAACAGTGGCGTTAGGATCCGCATCAATGATCTGCTTCCCTTTGTCATTCCCCTTGTCGGGTTCTGACTTAGAGTTGGAACATGTATCTGGTTCTGAAACCTTTAACTCAGCCACCAGTGACTACTTCTCTCGACACTCACTTGTGTTGTTGGTGGAGCTCTTATGGAACTCACACCATTTTCCTGTGTCCTTTTTCGGCTTCGCGGCGCTGCTCTTTGCTTGCAGCTTTGGCAGGTTTTCTTGGGCTACCCCGCCTTGGCTCTATCCTTTGCTCTGTGGTTTAGGGGCACCTTTCCCTTGCTTTGGATTCGTAGATCCAAAGTCTCGCTTCTTTTGTTTAAACTTTTGCTCAACCTTGACGGCATATCGGTATGCTGTGTCGAGCGAGGAGATGTTTGGGAATTATATTTCTTCTTGGATGTACTTGTGCAGGCAACCATAGTATTTGAGTATCAAATGCTGCTCCGTATCCTTGATACCCAACTTTGTGCAAAGGGTATGGAAAAGATTGGTGAACTCTGGCACGCCTTGTTCCCTTCCCTGCTGTAGCGTGGTCCACTTTATGTATTCATCCTCATAGCTTCCAACAGGGTAGTATTGCTCCTTAATGGCATCCCGGAATGAATTCCAGGTGGGTGTGGCTGAAAATAGCGAGCATGTAGTTTCATCCTTCTGCTCGCAGTAGGTTTCCCACCAGTCCTTGACGTGGGGGGCTACTTTGAGAAGAGCGAAAACAATCTTTTCCCGACTCGAAAATTCATGAACAAAAAAATAACGCTCTAGCAGATTTAACCATTTATCTACAGCGTCTGCATCTATCTGACCCTCGAATATGGGGATTTCAAAATTAACTTGTACCTTAAAGGGCGTGGCATTTCCAGAGTATCTGCTGGAAGCCGATGCGTCACTTTTGGGTAGCCGCTGAAGGATTTGGGCAAAGTTGTCCACCATCGCATTCCGTTGTCGCTCGAGGCCTTCTTCGAGCAAGATTTTGATAGGATCTCCTGCTCCCTCTTCTTTCTTTTCATCCGCCATGGGAGGCCGTCGGGATTTGCGAGGCTGGCCTTGCAAAGGTTGACAGCTCAAGCCCTAACTCCTTATATCCCGACCTTGTTGGGGACATGCAAAGAAAAAACCGAGAAAAAGCAGACCGCTCTGATACCACTGATCCAAACTTAAACAGGAACGCAATAAATTGCAGAGATAACTATATACACAAAGATGCAGAAGAAATAATACTTCATTTCATTAATGGAAAGTACTGAAATACGCTTACAACCAGAAATGGAAATAAACCAGCTAGGGCGATGGCAGCTTATCTCTGAGAAGATATGTGTGGCTACATGCCTCTGAACTGTGTTACAATGAGGCTCGAAGGCCTATTTATTGTTGAGAAATAATGGAAAAACCCTTCACATTCAAAAACCTAACCCTGGAAGATGAAACGCCAAATTGTGGGCCCCGTTTTTGGGTAAGTTGGTACATCAACTTCCCAGGGTCGCGAATTGGTCGTCATATCTCCATTTGACACGCATGATAGCCCGTTGGAAAGATCTCTCCGAGGACTACGACGAAAAAGACGATTTTCAGACAGAAAAATTGCTGGCAGTAGATTTCCCAAAAAACGTCGTTTAGGGCCTCAAAACGGCTCCGAAATTTTAGGACCCGAAAAACTGCTAAAAATAGTAAATTGTGCTATAATTAAGGAAACTGAAAGAACTAAAAGAAGCACTAGAGAGGATCCACGTGGAATTAGTGGGTGACCACCAATATCCACCTGGATCATACACCTAGTTTGTTTACTGACCCATCAAATTCAAGATGCCATAAAATTTCATGTTCCTAATTCTTACTCTCTAGGGGAACAAAAGCTTCTTTGACTAATGTATCTTGGTCATCTTTGTTATCTGAAATTTCTTGAATTTGGACACTTTGATTTTCTTTTGATACTACACTTTCTTTTGGTTGTGCTATTATGTTGTTTGAAGTGTCTTCTTGGTTAGATTCAACATTGTAAAGAATGAAAGAATCAATATTAGAATGTATTGAATATATAGGAAAGTTTTGAGTTCTCTCCTGGGTACTCACTACATACTTCATCAAAATATCTCTATTTTAGGATTCCCAAAGACTGATATGGTAGAGTACGACATGCCAAGTTGTAGAGATCCCTGGATTTTGTCACCCCACGATCTAGACAATAGTGTGCCATATTTAGGTGGTATATTAGCAACAACTCTGTCCATAAGAATGGTCTTAGCAGGGTACTGCACTAGGTAAACACACAGGTCTTTTATAAGTCCTAGGCACTTAACTTGACTTGAATCAAATGAAAACAGGTCCTTGTAAGGCCTAGTGATATCCAAGTTTAGCTTCTTCATAACAGACTTAGGCATAAGATTATGTGAAGCCCGAAAGTCTAGCATGGCATTATCTAGGATTTTATCATGGATATTGAGGGTAATGTAGAAGGGTGGTATCCCTCCTTCCACTAGTTTTCTAGTAAAATCAGGATCGAAAATTAACTCAGGTTGATCATCCAATAAATTAACAGAGTCTCCATTCTCAATGAAGTTTAAAGATTTGCTTATTTGAGATTTATAAGTTTCATTTTTAATTAGTTCTATTAAAGGAACTTAGATTTTAAGTTTGGCCACCTTTGGTCCCAAATTGAAAGGTAAAGGTGTTTTGTCTGTTTGAACATTTGAAACCTTAACTGTAGGTTTAGGAGTAGTTTGTTCTTCTTTTTCAGTGTTTGAAGTATTTTTTATTAGATTTTCTAATATAATTTCGGGAGACTATTCCACTTTTTCCTTAAGGGGAACTGAAGTGGAAAATTGCTCATTAGAAGGTTGGTCACTGGTTACATCTTCAATGGTGGGACTGGGAGGGTTCTGATTTGATCTAGATAGGATTTGGAGAGTTTTTATAACTAGAACTCCTTTCACTTTCTTAGGCTGATTAGGTGATGTCTTCTAGTTTTGGTCTGGAACATCAGTGTTCTTTTTTCTCCTCAAATTGTACTATTTATGAACTTCAAAAATAGAAAAATCATACCCTTGCTTGTAGTCAAAAGATTCTCTGGTTTGGGTCTGTAACTGTTGAAGCATGTATAAATCTCGGTCATCCCGAGTCAGAAAGATTGTTTCCTCATCATCAGACCCCATTAAGTTAATCTAGGTGTCTAGCTTAGGGTCTTCTTGATGGGAAGTTTTAGCATAATGTTCTTGGGAAGGAGGTATAATGTTCTGATCAAGCCCATTTTTACCAGTATTTTGGTTTTGGTTCTTCCTAAAGTTTGGACTCCTTACTAGAGGTGCCTGTTTGTTATCCCAGTGAGGTTTCCTTTCAATGACTTCTACCCTATCCACCAATTTTTCCATTCCTTTATCTAAAGCATCCATTTTTTTATCAAAGGGTGTAGTTTTTGTCTTTTAGTGTTGTTCTCCTTTCGTTTATAACCCTAGCTCTTTTGGATAGCATATTAGCTTCTACACTAACTGCTACACTTTGCATATCTTCTAGGGTTAGGGGATTCCTTTCTCTAAGTTGAAAAGCCATGTCAGTGTCAAACCTGTCTAGAAACTTTATCATGGCTAAGACAGGTGGAGGCCTAAGGTCAAATTGTATTGCATTATATACATTGTTAAATCTAGTACAACAGTCCTAAACGGTTTTGTTTGGTCCCCTCTTTAAGTTTTCATATTTAGAAATTTTGAAGAGGGTTCTTTTTCTTCTCCCACCTATTTAAAAATTGCTGGTAAAAAACTTCTAAACTATCTATATTGTTAGGAGGCAGAGATCTAAACCATGTTCTCACTTCTCCAGCTAGAGTTTGGGCAAAAATTGTCATTTGGACATCTCCTATGTCAACTACATGCAGTTCAAAATAATCTGTCATTTTTCTTGTGTGCTGTTGTGCTGTGTAAGATCTAATGCCATCAAATAGGACAATTTTACTCTGATAGTCTGCTAGCAAGACACCATGAGGAGCAGGCATCATAAGTTGGGCATATTTGAGTGCCATAACTCTAAGTTGGACTGGGTTGAGAATAGTAGTTGGGGTAATAGGGGTATTTGAGACAACAGGGAACTTGGGGTAACAGGGGTAACGGGTATTTCATGGGTGGTGATAAGTTGTTGGGGAAGTGAAGGTATGAATGGGGATGAAAAATGAACTTCAGAAATGTGAGGAAATGATGATGAAATGAAAGGTATTGAAGCTATTTCAGAAAGTTTACGGATTCTATCAGTCGTAAGGGATGACTGAGGGGAATTCAGAAGGTACTCATCAATTGACAAGTTTGACCTTTGGGCTTCAAGTTTTGCTATAAATTAGAGATCTAGAACTATATCCTCAATTGCACTCTCAGACTTGGATCTAAATAGAGAAAGGTCAAAACACTCATCAAAAGGGAGGTCTTCTATGAACAACCACTCACAAGGGCAAGAATTGGATCTAAATAAAGGTCTTGGGCTTACTGAACTTTCTTTCCTTCTGGTTGTTCTTGAAATAAGGTTGGGATTGTCAAATAGAGGGGGAGGAGTTAGATCAGGGTTGGCCTTCGTATAATGAGTTCTCCTTGAAGCCAGATTTCAAGATTTTTCTACTTATTTTCTCTTTTTATGAATTTTTGAAATAACTTCTAATAACCTTTTAAGAGGGTTAAAAATAAAATTTTGAATTTCTCAAAGGTTTATTAAGACTAAGGGTTTTGAATTCCTGGTATGGTCACCACTACGTTATCGCTCAGAAGTCTTCCCTAGAAGTTATAAAAGAAGGAATAATCTAAGGTAACCACAAACCAATCTTTTAGGCTCGGGTTCTAGCCAACCTAAGTCTAGAGAGGGTTCTCTCTTTATAATTTGACTTTGTTTTGAGTAGGTTTTCAGGCTAGTTCTTAGTGCTCATGATTTTTTGGCTTTGATTGAATGGCGGAATTTCATCCTCATCACCTTTCTATATACCTCATCAGCTTCAGTGCATTTGGCCAAATCTGGCTTATTAACAAATAGGTGCTTTACCTCATGCTCTGGGAAAAATAGATTTTCCAGATTATCATAGAACACTTTTCCTGTAGGAAGAGATTTTACTCTTGAATTACTAGCTTGGTTGCTGGCCAACTTGTTCAGTCTTTCAATGTAGTCATCTTTTTTTTTCTAAGTAAAGACTAATTCTATTAATAAAAGTAAAAATATAGTTACAATGTGGTCGAGACCTCAGAGGAGGTCCAAGACTGTCCAGCAAGACATACAAACTGTTCCAGGGTTGGGATTAACCAGATACAAAAGCTCAGGGCCATATAGAGAGAACTGGCCATATTGGTAGACCATAGAAAACGACAGAAGAAAAGCTATGACCATACTATCTAAACTACCCATATATCCATAAGAAAATTGCAGAGCCAAAACTTGAAACTACAACAAAACTACATTCCTGATACAAAAAGACATTGACAAAAGCCATATAGGCATAGCATATTGGACTGAAGAGCAAAGAGAGGAGAAGAGAATTAGACATGGCCTCGGAGTCTTCAAGCATTAGTATCATGTTCTAGAACTTCCTCCTCCACAGGACATGGATAGCCCATCCACATGTCATCAACAATGTCCTTAATAGTTGAATCGTTGCCATCTGGAGGCTTGAACAGAGGCCGAGACTTCCTGTAGGTTGTCATCTGGAGGCTTGGAGACAGCAGGGTCATTTCCTCCAACCTGCAAATCTCCACTATTGAACACAATGCCAACATATTCCCCCTGCTATGCGCTTTCTCCCTGAGATTGCGTTGTTGAGGTATTCACCGCAACAGTGGGTCGAGCTTCTTCCTCCGAAAAAATTACAGTGATGCTGGCCGAGAGAACAGGTTGATTGAGGCAGCTTTGAAATGTGAAATGAGTGGTTTGAAAAGAGTTGTGTGGGAGAGGCCTGCAAATGTCAGAGGTAGGGGAAGCTGAAGCCAGAGGAATAATGGGTAGGGTAGCAGGCTGAGAGTGCCCACAGCCACCACGACTTCCACCTCGGTGATAGCTACCGCGATGACGCACCATTGTCACAGGAGCAGGGAAGCTTGAAGGAGATGAAGAGCAGGGTGAAACAAAGCAGATGCCGGTGTGAGGGAGCCCGTGACACGTTATGAACCAGACATTCAGTGCCACCTTCGAAGCATTGCAAGGATGGGAAATTTGAGGTAGTCGAATGTAGGGAGGCCAGAGGTGAATAATAGTAGAGAGAGCTGAGGCAGCCATTAAAGTAATACCATGTGAAATGTCTCGAACACACTGCACATTCAATTCCGCATGGTAATTGATTTTCACGTACTTATTATAATCCATTTCCATCCGCAGGAGAGCTTGGGTAGGTGTGTTGTCCTGCCACTTGCTATACCAGATGCCGTCGTAGCATAGACCCTTCATAAATATAGTGTAAATTCACCCGCATCCTGGTTTCAATGTAGTCATGTTGAGTCATAAGCTTGCAATTAATCACCATTGGACTAGGAAGACCTTCTTCCCCCAAAATACCAAACTTGCCCATGAATCTATCTATATCAGCTTGGATACTTTGGAATCTCTTCTCAATATTGAGCATAAGGTTCCTTTTGGTAAGAACATTCTTGATTTCTATGATGGTGGTTGTCCTATCTTCTATGCCTAGTTCATCCAACTGATACCTATTTTTGCTGTTCAAGAGTGTTATCAGTTGGTTGGCTTCTTCAGGTTTTTCTCCTAACTCTTCTCTTATCTTGTGAATGGCTTCCGTGGCCAATTTCACAAGTTCTCTTTCTAAAAAATTATTTGAATTGCTAGC
Source organism: Pinus taeda (assembly GCA_000404065.3). Taxonomy (NCBI): domain Eukaryota; kingdom Viridiplantae; phylum Streptophyta; class Pinopsida; order Pinales; family Pinaceae; genus Pinus; species Pinus taeda. The sequence continues at coordinate 9,884 of APFE031291986.1, forward strand.
CAAACATCATTGACAGAGTTAATGATGTTGGCCAAGAGAATTTCCTTTAAATCTCCTAGTGGCTCTTGCAATGTCAAGTCCTGTTCAAGGACTTTAATCCTCTCACCCATTGTTTGATACTTATAGGTTTCTTCTTTCTACTGCATCTATGCAAGTTTGCAATCAGTTTCCAAACTTGACACTTTTTCTCTAAGTTTTTTGAGCTCAGTAGCCTAGATTGTCATTTCTTCCATGGCTTTTGCTAATTTAGTTGTTTTCTCTGTGTAAGTACCTACACTTGTAGATGCACCTATTCCTAGTGGTGTACCTATGAATGGTATGGCTATAGCTGGTGGAACTATTGGTGCCAAGGAAGAAGCCAATGTGGACGGTACTACTATAGAGACTGTAGGAATGAGAGTGTGAAGAGTGGTGGCCAACTCACTCTGTCTAAACTGAACCAAGTTATCTAGCTCTTTCTCTGTTTCTTTTAGTTGATCATTCAGCCTGAGGACTAAATCCATAAGTTCTTCCTCCTTCTGAGTTTCTAATACTTAAGCTATTTGTGGATGATGTAGAGGAGGAATTTTGAGCTGCTTTTTCAATGAAACTATGTCATCATTTTTCTTCTTAATTAGCTTTTATGTAGCCTTTACATCCTTGGGGTCATGCCCCAACTCTATGATTAAGTCCTCTAAGGACTTTATCCTAGTATCCTTGACCTATGAATAGGCTTTCTCTAGTTGGAATTGCACTCACATATTAGTCAGTGAATTTTGGAGTTGATATGCTGCCATGGCCTTGCTGGTGAACATAGAGTGGACCATTTCCCCAGTCTATTTGTGTAATTTTCTTTGGTCTATAGGATGAATATCCTTTGCCAACACCTCAAAATCAGTCTTCAAATAATCTTCTATAGACCTCGGCTGCTGTGTGGTAGTTTTCACGAAACTCATTTGCATCTTACCTTCCTTTATATCAAAGGTTGACATTAGCCTTGTCTGATTGGTGGGAGCCATTTTAAGGTAGTGTGCATAACTTTGAGCCTTCAATCTTTCATTTCTAGCCTTTATTTCTTTGTATTTCTCTTTAATGTCCTGGTTCTGGCCTGTTGGAGCCCTGAATGAGGATACATCAACGTTCTGTTGTCTCTCTAACATTTGAGCCTCCGAAGTGGAAGGTTATTTTGTACCTCGTGAGGGAGTGGTCTTCTTGCTTTCTTCTCTTTCTGTACCTGTAGTTCTAGTTGTTTCCTCTGTGAACTCTTGTTCTGAGAAAGGATTCAACCTTTGCCTCCTTACATAAGTTTGCGCAACAGGTCTGCTAGAAGGAGTGGCCTCCTCTCTATCTCTTTTGGGATTCTTCTCCTCATTTAGAGGAGTCTGTACAACAGGAGGATTACTCATAATGTGTTTTAGCTGAGCCAAATCTTTTAATATCTTTGGCTGCTTAGATTCTTCTTGGTCTTGAGCTCCTTTTTTTGCTGGTGGCTCATTGTGTTCCTATGTTTCCCTTTGGGATTAGGATTCTCCTAGCACCTTTAAAAAGGAATCTTCATCAAGTCTTCTTTCTAAATCTATCAACGCATTATCAAAAACAACTTCTGTGCTATCTTGGTCAAGTAAAGTGTTCTCCACCCATTCTAGTTGATTTGAATATTGTTCTATTTCAGGAATTATGCGGTGGATATATGGAGATAATTTGTTCTTTTTCCTTCTGTTGCAGATGAAATCTAAAGGGTCATATCTCCATATGAAACTTTGTTTCAGTTTCAGTCTCTGAAGGATTTCTTCTACTTCCTTTCCTACTTCCCTACTGTTACGTATAAAGGGGCCAAGCTGGTCTTTTATTCTGAGCTAAGCTTTCTTCTTAGCCTTCACAAAATGTGTGTCATCTAAATTAATCATTTTCCTATAGTACTCTAGAGCAAACAATCTCATGGGGAGGTATCTTGGTAGTTTGTAGGGTGCTAGTTCATAGCCATATATCCTGATTTCAGTGTGATTTTGGTACAAGTACCAATCTCCCACTCTATATTGTTTGGAAAACTATAGGACCCTCCTGATATCTATACTGATTTTGGGGGGAGGACTTCCTAACAACATAGTTTCCATTGGGCGCACAAAGAGATCTATGAAATCTATATAGGTATATGGAGAGTCAAACTGATGGATTAGTGAAGTCCAAAAGACCACTGATGTAGGGTTGCCTCTTGTATCAAGATTTTTGTGGGTGAATGGGAATTTATCAACTTGATAGTACAGGAAAAGATGATACAAAATTGATGAATATTTGAACACTCTTTAATTTTCCATTCTCATGAATTGATCATGGATCTTATCTGCAATGTACTAAGAATAGCCAAACATGATGGCAGGGGGTTGTCCAGGAGTGTAAATGGAAATGAAAGCTATGATAATCTCATCAAAAAATTCTCTTGTAGTTTGGCCTAACACAGTGGATATCATTTATATGATGTCCCAGTCAAGATCAGAGAATATGGTCAACATGTATGGGGGAGGGTCCTTTGGAATGTATTACTCCTCTCTAATGAAGGTTTGGAATAACTGAGGAAGTTTGATGGAGGTGAGAGTAGGGAATCTGTTAAGTAGGTCTCCAATAGAAAGGGGGGTTAGGTTTTGGCTTGGTATCCACTGCAGCATTTCATTTATGGATTCAGCAATGATGGTAAATAATACAGTCTGGTCAGGAGTCATTACTTCTCTTTGGATAGGATTGTAGTTGATATGGCAATAGTGGACAATATTAGGGAAGATATGAACTCTGGAAAAGTGGTACTTGGGCAGACTCGATTCCAAAAGACCTATTTTGTCTACGTGGTTTAAGTATTGGTCTCTATTCCTGCAGTATAATTTCAGTGGAGATTCTTGGACAGATGTATCTTTGATCTGCAAATCTTTATCTGCTAAGGGTAGATGGTCTAAGTCCCTATGGGGAGTAGAAAGGAAACTAGAACAACCATCCTTGGTTCTTGTGGATTCAAGGACAGTGGCAAAAGCTTTTATATGGTATTTAGGGAAAATTGGCTTAATTTAGTGTAGTCTTGAGATGTGTGAACAATTCTTCTACTTAATTACTTAATAATTTGAAGCAATTAAGTAATAATATTGGGAATGGGACAGGGTTTCTCAGTGAGTTTGAGTAAATACCTAGTTTTGGCCCTAAATGGGGTTGATGGATGAATATGCACAATTGCAGGAGGTATAGCTAACTGAAGAGTGAATTGGGTGTTTAGTGGCTTCTGTAGGTTGGCGATTGAATGTTGGTTCACAGTTGTACATTCTCTGGAGTTTGCATGGAGGTATGAATGCGATAGAACAAAAAATAATGAGTTTTTTAGTTTTATTTGCGAATTCAACTGCTTGGCGGGCTTTGGTGATAGGTATGTTTGGCTTTTAGTGGGAGATGGGATATTTGTTTGTCATATAGTGGAAGGTCGTAAGTGGGTTTAGATCACACCGCTTTTAGGCTGGAGTGGTTACAGAGGGAGGATGTCTGATGCCACTCATCAGGTGCCACGTACCAGTGGGGTGAATAGTGAAACCACCCATATTGCGAGGGTAAAGGTCGGCCTTCAGAGACAGCTCGATATGATCATCAATAGTTGGATCAAATAAGACATGATTGTACAGTGATCAGGGCGGGGATTTGACATGAAGTTTAATAAAGGGGCCCAAAGCAGGTTTAAACATGGCGAGATTAATTAATCAATGTTTATGGTGGGTTAATGGTGTCGAGGATGATTTCATTGGTGGGGGTCAATTATTAATTAAGCATGGATCGGTTAATTAATCTCTTTTATTCCATGGAAGGTTTTGGTTCTTACTTAGTCGTTGATTGACTAATTAACCCATTATTCATGATATTCAATAAATTTTATTTTTCGAACTTCAGGGTGGGATATTAATATTAAGGGGTCTGTAATAAATACATAGGGAAAAGGATTATTTTCTCAGGAGTTTAATATAAATAAAGTTAAAAGTTAATATGAAAATGGCGGATAATGTTTTAGCGCTAAATATAAAATGAATTCCTTTGCAATTTTATTTTTTGCTTTTGACATAGATAACATAAAAACTTAGGCTAAGCATAATTTGTGGGTTTTTGATGTGGAAATGAGCTATGTGGGGGGGGAACAAATACTTTTCCTAGGCAAACATAGTTTAACCTTAAGGAAAGGGTTTTATTAGGGAAAATGAATTTATTTGGGAATATGAGTGAATTATGGAGGGGGTGAATGCTTATGAGGGGACATTTTAGTACTTAGGACCTATAAGTTATTGGGTCGAGGGTCCAGTCCCTCGAGAAGGCAGAGAAATGCTTTGAGCCCCTTTAACTTAAGATTTTAGGTAGTTTAAGAATTTCCTTGGAAATTAGTTAAGTGAAAAATGTAATGAATGAGGGAAGTTAATCAATTGACTTTGTGTACTTTGGTAAATTCTCAATTTTCATCCATACCTAGAAATTTGATGATGAAGGTAAATGACATGATCTTATCTAATCAATCATCACAATTCTGCAACCATTCAACTACTTACCCCCCTACTCATCCTACCATTTTTTCTTCTCTTTATTAGGGTGCACTTAAGCTGACAAACCCTTATCAAAAGCTTTTTCTTTTCTTTTACAAAAGTAATCTATCTAAGTCTAACCTTATTACATCCAAGGGCTCAAATTAAATAGTTGAGCTCATTTTATTTACTCTACCTATTTACTTGTCTGCCAAGATTAAATAGTTTGGTCATATTTTATTCTCTATCTCTAAGCATAAAATTGAAAACATGAAATAGCCAAGTTTAAACATTTTGACCGTCCATGGATTGTGGCAAAGGTAACAACCTCCACAGAATCTTTTATTTTGCATCAAAAGTAAATGGTAGTGGGATTTTGACTTGCACACTTTCCTGGTCTTTTTTCTTTCTTGGGGTTCACTCTTTCATCTTCTTTGACCTTTTTATTCTTTTTTTCCTTTGATTTTTCTTTTGGGACATACCCTCTTTACATTTTTTTAATTTTTTGAATTTTTGAAAATGGAAAACATTTGCAGAAAGCAAAGGTATGTACATATTACAGATTGGATCTCAACCATTCAAAAATTATGACACCTATTGGTATAGGAACATAACAGAAACTATGTGTAGCTTCGTGTCAACCAATGCGGCAAACCTCTTCCCACATGTGATTACTTGCAAAAATACTCAAACTTAAGGCTTATAAATCCTCCATAGGCTTCATTTTGTATCTTATCTCAGCTACCTTCTTCAACAATTCCACCTTAGAGTTGTCTTTCGACTTATGCCTCAGTATGGTTTTAGGCCCTCATACTACTAGTGTAACCCCTTATTCTTATTAGTTCAACCCCCTTATTGTATTATTGTACCCATGTACTCCCATATTGCTATTATTGTGCCCCGTAGAAGTCCACTATTTTTATTGTTGTTCCCTTACATTATTATTGTTATGTCGGATCTGATTATATTGTGACCCCTTAGACTCCTATATATAGAAGTCATTTGTAGTATCGAAGAATTGTTAATTTGTGTAATTTAAATGAGGTCTATCCCTCAAAGAGTTTTATTTCAAAGTCGTTGATCTATCTCTTCTTCTATTTTGTGAGCTGGTTGCATAACATTTGGTACTCAAAGCTTTGGATTCTAGGGTTTCGCTACTTCAAATAGATCATGGTATAATTTTCTCTATAACTTATTTTCTACGAAGATTCAGAGGCTAAAATTGAAACCCATTTGAGTTGAAGGCCTTTTGAACCTCGTGTCTCAAATTCAAATATTGTCTCGCTATATTTTCAGAGATATGATCCAAGGAAATTAAGGTTTTTGTAAGCTCCCTAATTCCATCTCAAACAGGTGACCTTTGGAAATTCTCCATAACTTTCTCTCTGAGCATCAGAGTCAATTTTCATAAAATGTGACGGAAATAGGAAAGTTGTTTTTTTTTGGGTATCGTTTTCAGTGCTGAAGGTCGAAACTGTGACACCTGGAACTTTGTACAAGTTCACTCTACTGAACAAGTCTATACTTAGGACATCATGTGAGATTGGGAATAACTATTTTTTGAAGAAACCAATCTCAATTAGACCTACGGAATTGGAAAGAGGACTCAGAGGGATACTATAGGACAAAACTTTAGAACTTGAAGATCCAAAATTACAAAGTTACAATCATTTCAAGATCAAACTCCTAAAAGGAAGAAAAAGAGATATGAGGATTTTTGCTGGCAAGGATCCATTAACTTGGATACTACAGATGGTTAATATTTTGATATACATGATGTGAAACTGTTACAAAAGGTGCATATTATATCTTTATATTTAGATTTGAATCAATTTGTATAGTATAGAGGGCTTTGTTCTCGTAAACCACTTTTCACCCTCTCAATTTTCACAAAGGAAATGATAATAAATTATGAGGATACAAAGAGCAACACCTTCTTTAGCCTATTGATAAATCTCAAAAAAAAGGTTTCAACAGTAGAGCAGATTGAGGACTTCCAAAACTTGAATATAAGGGTAAACAATATTCTAGAGAAGTAGGGGATTGATTTCTTCATAAGGTTAAAGGATAACATTCAACATGAGATTTGTCTTTGGTAACCTGATTCATTATTCAGGTTGGCAAAGAAAATTGAAAGACAAATTATGGAAAAAAGTAATCCTACCACTCACAACTTTAAAGATGGAATTTTTGTTGCTCCTAGCCTTCCACAACCTACAACATTGACACCACAACAATTTGAAGAAAATATAGAAAATGGGCTTTGTTACAGTTGTGATAGAAAATACCCTAAAGGTTATAAGTGTGCTGAGAAAAAAATATTTTACATATATTTTGAAGAGGAGGAAGAAAAGGATCAAGAAACGTCAAAAGAAGGGGATATAAACCAGGAACCAACCCTAGACAAAGAAGAAATGAATTCGACCATATCTTGCAGTGCATTAGCAAGAATTATCACTCCACAAACTCCCAAGATAGATGGACAAACATAGATAGTGAACAAATGTTTGGAAGGATATCTTCGTTGCTTTATATTTGATATATAAACACAATCGGTCAAGTGGTTACCTATGGTTGAAGGTGGTATAACGTTTCAACGAAAATGACCCCATTTATGGAACTTTATGGATATCACACACCATCCATCTCATCATATTTAGGAGAAAAATATAAGGTTAAATAAATGGAAAATCACATCAAGCATCGACAACAAGATCTCCAACTCTTAAAGGATAAGCCCACTTTGCCACAAAATTAAATGAAACAATAGGTCAATTCAAAATTGTAGTGAAATAAGTTTTGATGTGGGCGTTTGGGTAATTTTACGGCTACAACCATAAAAACAAATGCCCCTCAAGCAAGATAAGAAGGATAATAAATTATCACCAAAGTATTATGGTCCTTACAAGGTGTTGCAAAATATTGGTACTATGGCATACAAATTGGAGCTTCCTGCATCTTCCTGAGTGCACATAGTTTCCATGTTTCATGGTTAAAGAAGGTTATAGGTGACAAGATCCTACTTTAAACAACATTGCTGGAACTTGACGAGGAAGGAGAAATCATATTGGAGCCTAAAGTAGTCACAGAAAGAAGAACCCGACAGCTACGAAATCGATCAATTTCAGAGTATCTCATAAAGTGGAAGAAATTACTTGTTGAATATTTTACATAGGATGATGAGAATTTTATACAGAAGCATCCATAACTACTCAAGTGTTGAGGATAACACTTTTTGAAGGAGAGGGGCATGTTAGGTCCCTATACTACTAGTGTAGCCCCTTATTGTTATTAGTGCAACCCCCTTATTGTATTGTTGTGCCCATGTAGTCCCTATATTGTTGTTATTATGCCCCATAGAAGCCCACTATTGTTATTGTTGTGACCTTAAATATTATTGTTATGTCAGCTCTGATTCTATTGTGACCACTTAGACTCCTATATATAGAAAGGCGGTCTTGTCATTTGTATCATTGAAGAATTTTTCATATTGTGTAATGTAAAGAAGGTTTCCCCCTCGAACATGCTTATTTTGAAGTCGTTGATATATCTCTTCTTCTATTTGGTGTGTTTCTTGCATAACACATGCGTTTCCTCTTAAGATATGAAACTTCCCTTTTTTTTTCATCTGAGAAATTCGATCCTAGTTTAGCTTGAGTTCCAATTATATTATCCTCGTTCGCATGCTACTCAATTGCACTTACTTGGCACATATTGAATTCTTCCACTTGGAGTGCTCCCACCATCTTCATATCATCCTACATGGCCTTGTAATAATATCCATTTTTTCCAATGTATTAAAATTAAACCTCTTCTATAACAATGAGTTTATGGTCAAGAAAGACCCTCTTGATCTCTTCCTCAAGCCCCTTGACTTTGTCCTGCAACTTGGCACTTTCCTCCCTTAAGTGAAATTGATCACGCATGAGTTGTTGGAATCTTCGGTTTCACTTTTGTATCTTCTTGTCAAGTTCCTCAAGTTCACTAGACCTTCCATGAAGATTTTTCAAGGCCTTCAACACATCCACTATTTCATCTCCAATGTGCGCACAAGAGCTTCATACTATTGTTGTTTCTATTCCTTCCAATAATTTGTCATGTCTTCAAGATTTTGAATTTTTTTTACATTTGTCATCTTCCCTCATTCAGCTTAGCCCAATATCAGTACATTTCCCTTGCTCAACTTCCTAATGTTGCACTATGACCAAATACAAAGTGTCAAGCTTCAATATCAACTATAACTACTTCCATCGTATTCCTGCTTCTTCAAAATAGCTTAGATCGCCCTGAACCAAACACTGATACCACCTACCATGGCCCTACCTAGTATTGTCTTCCGGCCATGAATAGGTAGGTGTGGTACCACTAAATTTTTTTGTTTCACCAGTACTCAAGTACATGGACTCCACCTACTCAATACTTAGTCAAATTTTTTCAAGTGTTGATAATGCAGTGGAAATAACATTCATTCATTTATCTTCCTAAATTTATTTGAATTGGATCATTATATTTTCTTTCATCCACCTGGATGAATTTGGAGTGGAAAATGTGGAGGAATTAGTGCACGGGACCGTTTTTATCGGTGGGACCTAGTTTGGCGAAACAAGGTCTGAAACCTTCCATGAGTGTTTTGAAGCATCAAATGACACTTTTTAGGGGTAAAAAATTTCTTCTTTATCATATGACCTTTTCATGCTATTATACACATAGAGACCTTTCCAATGACACAAGAAACACATTAATCAGAGTCCGTATGAAAATGTTATGCCACTCAGAACTTGACCTTCCTATTTTCACACCTATGGTTCGACAGGATGCCACGTTAGCCCTCATTATTCATTGAAAATAGGCTATCCATGTTTTTGTGATGTAAAAGACTTTAGAAGAGTCTATTTTGTAATTTTAGTTAAGAATTGAGGTAGTGAAAATTAGCCACTAGTAGGCTATCGGGTTGTGTTATAACCCGGCCACTAGGAGGAAGAGGCATTCCATTCTTTTGAGATAATTTTGTTCCATAGCTGAGAAAAGATAGCAGGAGAGATAGGAGGTAGAGAACACTGAGAGTATCTATGGACTATAATAGACCACGGGCCATAGACACTAATTCCTCGTACCTAAAACCATATTTTTGTACAGAGAAAGAGAGAGAAGTGATGTCACATTCTAGTTGGGTTTTCTCCCAAAAGGGTTCCCTAGAGAGCATATCTTGTGTCTTATGTGTGTGTGAGAGATTATTTTTCCATTCTCTAATTTTCTGAATAAATTCCATTCACATGCATGCACTAATTGCAATTAAATCCACAAATCTAAAAGTTTAATAAATTGTAATAGTGTAGAATTTTTAGAGTTTTAAAATAATATTATTATATTTGTTTCGATGAACTGTCCAGTGGAATATCCACAACAATTTATGGATCATTAATTATATTCAGTTATACGCGGTGGAATAAAATCATCATCATAACAAAATTATGCACATTTATATGGGAGGGGAAACTCCCTATCAAATATGCTAAATAATATGTAAAATTTGCAAACACTTTCCAAAATACAAGTTTTTAAAAACTATGCAACCACCAAAAGTCAGCCTACACACTTTGCCCATTTCACACGACATTCGTGCCCCAAGCGTGCAACTCATGCCCCTCGCACTAGCGCTTCCACCCATCCACAATGCTTTGTCTACAATGGTGACCCTCGCCCACACTATCCAACCAAAATGTGTTACAGTCTTCAACTTGCATAGGTCTACCGTATCCTTTTATGCTCGTCACACACGTCTATCACACCGTGTCCCAAAACTTGCTACACAATGGCTACACTACCTAGAAGCCCCAAAATTATCATTCACAAACTCACCCAACCAACCTTTGGCACTTTTTTTCAATCGTTGCACATACCTGGCCAGGGCGAGCACATGACCTGACCCACCTATCTATGTGACAACGCCCTTGCACCATGCAGAACTCGACCTCTAACTGAAACTCCCCTTCCCAATTCTTGACCTACATGACTCGCTCAGGCGATCCATCGCACCGCCAGGTGACTTGCCCACCCAAGCACCCAACTCACGTCCCTTGTGTCACCTCCACACATCAGTTTCGCATCTCGTCATGCGGGCTTTTGCTCATCGCGACACACCCACTACACATGTGCACTCACTTGTCACCTTTAACAAGCCGCTACACCTGAGTCGCCTTTGACTAACAATGGGGTGAAACATAATCGAACATCCACCTCCAAGTTGCCTTTAACTTAGCACTCCACTCGGGTTGAATTTAACCGAATGTGGGTTCCCATCACACATATTGGGCACAACCGTATTGAGACTTCAATTTTTCGACTCCCTTGGGTGCTCCCAACATGAAGTCCTAACAGGGAGGGATTCTCTTTAATCCTAATGGAAAAATAGTGGATAAGTATGCCTTAGAACTTGGTCTCAAGACCAATAATCAAACAAAATTTTATAGCTTGTATATGGGACTCCTTCTAGCCCATAAGAGGGAGCTTAAAAATATTACAAGTTTGGGTGAATCCTACTTGATTATTTGACATGTAAGAAAATATTCATTTGCATAATACAATCACCTTAGCCAAGCTCTCCTTCATGTTCAAATCATACTTTTTCCTTTGAAAGCTCACAATCCTGGGGCATACTCTGTAACCTTGATCCAAAGGCAAACCTCATGGGAAATGAAGCATGTGGATTAACTGAAGGATCTTTGGAAATTAATGGAGTCCTTATTCTCCACCCTATCCCTAACCCTTCCCCATGATTCGTCCCTTCATGTGGCCCCCCTATATACCCCCTTATCCTTGGCACATATGGAATATATCCTCTGATCCTGTCACTGCTAGTCAATCCCCATTTGTCCATAACATGAGAACACCATGTCCTTCTTCAAGAATTAGTATGATGACACACCTCCCCACTCTCCTGTCGTGTGACCTTCATTATCCCATCCATATGATGCCTCTTGGGCCGATTCAACAACTAAGCGTGGGAGTCCTCATGTCATTTTCATGGTTCAAAGTTTATTGTAGGAATTTGAAGCTGGTAACCATGCGAGCTCTCTCTCCCTTCATGCTACATTTACTTCTCATGGGGCAGATAAAACAACCCAACTGCTCGAGCTCCCAAATTCAAATGATGACCTCTATCTCTACTCTTAGGGAAATGATGACGCCGTATTGGTATCTTGGTGGCTCGTTCTTATATCTGTAGAGCGACTGCTATATATTGGAGTTGACATTTATGAAACTTCCCATTCTACTTTTGATTTACAATTCGGGTTGGATTGGGTTTTGTCTGCCTCGTGAGAATAATATAGAAGCCGTTAGGGGGTACGAGACTATAGTCTTCCTCTTGGATTGGGTTTGCATCCTCCCTTTTGGTGAGTGCTCTAGCCTGCTCTGACGTCCTCTGTGGGTTTTAATTTTGGAAGAGCCCCACTACTGCTCCACCTTCCGATTCCATATCGCAATTCACTGGCACTATGACGAGATGGATTTAGGATCCTAGGGTAGCAGACGTCCATGCTCAGGATATGTGGTGGAAAAGAAGGCATCAGGCCAAACAATGTGTCACCAATAGAGTTGTTTTACTCGCCCATACTCAGGCTCTTTGTGTACAATGTGCACAGGACCTAGCAGAGATTAAGGCTGAGATCTCAAACATTAAGGACTTTCTATACTAATAGAGGGTGGTGGCCTACAAAAATTTTGAGATTATAGGTGCCTAAAGTAAGAAGGTTGCTAAGCTTGAGGATGAGGTTGGAGTGTTGTGCACCATGATTGAAGACCTCCAACTCCAAATGACAAAGTCGAGCTCCCTTTTGGAAGAAAAAGAAAACCCTTTTGAAGTCTAAAATTTGGCCATTGATTTAAATCATCTGATTGATCCTAATGCTTAGCTTTCAATTGCAATAACTATTTTTTTATGTGTAATCGTGTTGTCTCAATTTTGTTAGATATATTCTAGTAAGCTAAATAAGGGTATTGTATACGTTGTATATTTTTGTAGTGTTCAAAAACAGCTAGGATCGACTTATCAAATGAGTACCCATTATTATTAAAAAAAAACAATTAAAGGAAAATAAAAATAAAAATAAAAAAATGGAATTTTTTAAAGTAATTTTGAAAAAATAACATTGTTTTCAATTAAAAGATAATTTAATATAATATTTTGAAAAAAAAAAAAAATGATTTTTGTAAGGTGATTTTGTAAAAAAACATTGTTTTTGTCATTAAAAGAAAATGTAATATAATATTTTTTGAAAATATTAACATAATTATATAGAAAAAAGTTATTGTTAAATGGGGGAATTTAGATTGACGAGTGAAATGGTGAATTCCCCTTTGGGAAGAGTTATGGTTATAAATATCTATATGAAAAACTTACATACAATGAATATGTAAACTCCTTCAAATGGATGTAAGAAATTTCCTTGACAATTACAGGCTAACCATCAAAAGAATGCACAATTTTATCTTTATGATTAATAGCTACCAACCTTCCATGAAGAACAAGTAACCTAGAATGTGAGGGTTTCTAGCTTATAACCCTCTCTTGTATCCATTTGAAGTGTGATGGAGGCTACCCATGCACCTTTTTTATTCCAAGTTTCATTCTCATGAAAAACTAAAAATGTTTTCCAAACTTGGCTATCCCAAAGCATTGCTGGTGGGGGTGAAAATGAATGAGGTTATCTATGTATTTATCCATTTATTTATTTATATAAGATACGTGGGTTTGGAAATGAATGACGTTATTTATTCCATTTTTTTTTTAATTTTAGATTTAGTTTCATGTTGTAATTGCAATATTTATATGGCTAAAGTTTTTACTTCATTCCATATTTACGCCAAACGCATTTTTCATTGTGGGCTTCGGATTCCAAAGACTGTTCGCTCTAGCGAATGGGAGAGCCTCATTTTTACCTTTAACTAACTAAAAATTGCCATGTGTCACAATCTGAGTTATTCGAGAGGATTCTGTTATCTTTCTCAATGTCGTCGTATTTTCAATGGTAGTTTTTTAAGCAGTAGTCTATAAAGCGACTTTTTGAAAGCCTTTCCGGTAGATTTTTCCGGTCAAAATCCGGCAGCAATTCATTGGAATCCCAAGTTTGATAGCTAGTTTCTGCACAATCAATGGCTCCCAGGGGTTTTTCCAGGGCGTTGAATCCAAATATGCAGTTAAAAAACCATTTTAACTGCTGAAAATCAAGATTTAACCTCATTTCTTCCGCCGGATTCCGTCACCGAAATCTCCAAAAAGTCGCATTATAAACAACTCCGTTTTTTAAGGTAAAAAGTATTTTATTGCAGTACTGATAACGTGCTGTGGTGAGGCTTGTGCACATATCTTATTGGACGTGGTGAATATTTATTCACTGCGCCATTTGACGTCACCTAGACAGTACAATGGAGACATGATCGGGTCAAATGTTTTTTGTGAGGCACTGCAGCCTTAGGAGACATACCATGGCCCATATATAAACAAAAATAATAAGAGAAATATATTTTAAAAAACCGTA